>CABHPR010116788.1:0-25585 GCA_902168415.1 Peromyscus melanophrys
GTAACTGGGGGGTTGGAGCCGTTGGCTGCTGAGCACGAGCTGCTTCCCTTGTCACAGCGGCGAAACACCCAATGACTTACGGGAGAGGACTACTCTGGTGATGGTTTCAGGGGTACTGCTCCTCAGGTGAATGGATGTATCAGTCAGTCAGTAGAGTGGGGTGCATCTGTCAGTCAGTAGAGTGGGGTGTATCTGTCAGTAGTTATGAGAGCCACAGGTGGCATCTCCTCCTCACACTTTAGCAGACCAGAAAGCAAAGAAATGGACCAGGAGCAGAGCCAAGCCCAAGACCCATCCCCAGGGCCTAAGTCCACAGCTGGGTTCCTAGCCCCAGAGGTTCCATAACCTCCCAAAACAGCAAGCACCTCCAGCCAGAGAACAAATGCCCCAAAACATGAGCCTGTGGGTGGCATTTCACAGTGGCATCATAGCACCCACTTCTACCTCTAGGGAGGGAAGAGGGGCCAAAGAATGAGTCCAGTCACATGGTTAGTAGTGAACTCCATTGAGCTTCCCAGTTGATGGCATGCAATGTGAGAGGGGTCATGTCACACACCTGGGGACAGAGCTGCCACCTCTCCTTCAGACTTCACCTAGATTGTCTTTACTAAGACTGTTTCTAAAGCTGGGCACGGTGCATGTACCTGTTATCCCAGCAAAGGCCCAGGAATCAAGAGCTCAAGGCTAGCCTCCTCTATATAACATGTTTAAGTCTAGCCTGGGCTACAAGAGACCCTATCTCAAAATAGTAACAACAATAAGAAAAACCAACACAACAACAACACAAAACAAGTGTGCGGCTGTTTCTAACTTGTACCATTTACAATAGGATGGCGCTAAGCCTTTGCTGGGTTCGGTGAGTTGGAGCAAGTCCTCAATTCTGAAGCGGAGTCTTGGGAACCCTGAACTGATAGCCACACTGGTTAGTAAGAGCCCTGGGTAAACCCCTGGGATTACCCATGTTGGTGTGCTGTGGGCTGAGTTCCAGATCTGCGGGTGTAAACTGCAGGTACTGTGAGAACCGAGTATAACTGCTGGGCGCCCAGCTGGTGCTGAGGAAGTGTTGAAACACACTGGGGGGCAGGGAGCACTCCGAAATTGTGTGAAATCATTGTGAATACTGCCGGCAAGAACGTAGACCTTGAATACCAAATAGAAGCAATTGTGTTACTGGAACACGTCAAGGGAGATTAACGCAGTGCTTCTCAACCTGTGAGTTTGCGACCCCTTTGGGAATTGAAGAACCCTTTCACAGGGGTTATATATCAGATATCCTATATATCAGATATTACATTACTACTCATAACAGTAGCAAAATTACAGTTATGAAGTGGCAACAAAAATAATTTTATGGTGGGGGTCACCACAACATGAGGAGCTGTATTAAAGGCCCTCAGCACTAGGAAGGTTGAGAGCCACTGTATTATTGACTTTTTAAAAGGTGTATTTATTTTATGTGTATGAGTGTCTTGCCTGCACAATTGTTGGTGTACCATGTGCAAACCTCAGCCTACAGTCTGATGAGGGTGTCCAATCCCCTGGAACTGGAATTACAGATGGACTGTGAGCCACTCTGGTTGCTGGGAACTGAACCCAGGTCCTCTGCAAGAGCAGTAAGTGCTCTTAACCTCTGAGCCATCTCTCCAGCCCCAGTATTGACATTAAAAATTATTTATTTATTTTGTATGCAGGGTGTGTGTGAGAGGAGTCCATTTTCTCTTTCCTCCATTCCTGGGGATCAAACTCAGGTCCTCAGGGTTGGCAACAGACATCTTTTCCTACTGAGCCATCTCTCCTGACCTTTACAATTATTTAGAGTTGTCCTTTTTGTCTGTTTGGTTTTTTGTTTTTTTGAGACAGGTTTTCTCTGTGTAACAGTCCTGGCTATCCTGAAACTTGCTTTGTAGCCCAGGCTGGCTTTGAACTCACAGAGATCTGCCTTCCAAGTGCTGGGATTAAAGGCGTGCGCCACCACTGCCAGGCTGAGCTAAGTCATTCTTCACTACACAGATGCTACAAGGTATACAATAAACAACAATAAAAACAAACAAAAACAAAAACCTGTCTCCTTATTGTTCTACTGGCCCATCAAAGATAATGAAGCTGGTTTACACAGAATTGTTTTGAGGTGTAGATCTGGCTGAAGGCTTTACTAGTCACTTGAATTGGCTTTCTTCCATCTGGACCCAACCTGCCGGGGAAACTTGAAAACAAATAACCACTGCTATGGAGTGACTAGGCTTGGCCCTCTGAGAGTAACAAGTTATATTTCCTCCAATAGAAAGTGTGTTTACATTGGTTCTTTTAGAGGAATTGATTGTTTCCACACTTGCCCCCATCCTCCTCTCCTACATGGTTGCCTGTTATTCAGCTTACTGAATTTTGTTTCAGACCAGGCTCTGACCGCACCCAGTTGAACTAAAAATCCAAGTGGAGGCATTCTTTTTAAAGTTCTGTGCCACCAAACTGAAACTAGATTGTTCTCAGACCTTCTGAGACTCCAGGAGAGACATAGTAAATAGCCATTTCTCCAAAAAAGACCAATCCAGTTGACACATTTTCCCCTGCTCCAAACCTCACCCCTCCCCTTGATAAGGAGCGGAAGTAAGCTGATAGGAAGCAATCCCTTGGCGGTGGTGGTTTTTCTATTACTTTGTTTCCCTGTTCCTGGTTAAAAGGAAAGTAACTTTAAAATAACCAACCCCGAGCTGGGGCTGTAGCTAGGTTGGAAGAGTGCTTTGAGTAGCACACCTCAAGCCCTGGTTCCATCCCCAGCACCACATAAAACCATGTCTCTTGGCAAATGTCTGTAAGCCCAACATTCAAAGAGTGGGGGCAGGGGGATCAGAAACTAACCTCAGGTCTCAGCTGGAGCATACCGCACTGGGAGATGCAGGCCAGCTAGCTATGAGACCCTGTGTAGAGGCTTTTTCTTTTAGGCCACCAACCAGCTCCCAAATCATGACACGGAGACTTTTATTATTAGTTTTAATGTTCGACCTAGCTTAGGCTCATTTCTGCCTAGCTCTTTTAACTTTTAACCTGTTTCTCTCTACCCACCTTTTGCCTCAGAGCTTTTTACCTTTTCCTTCTGTTTACCTTCCTTTCACTACTCCTTATGTCTGACTGGCTGGCTGTTGCCTGACTTCTTGTCCTTAATGAGTCCCTCTTAATCTCCTCCTTCCTTTCTCATTCCTTCCTGAGCCTAGATGTCTCCTACTTATTCTCTTTGCCTGCCGGCCCTGCCTGTCCTTTCCTGCCTAGCTATTGACCGTTCAGCTTTTTAGCTGAATCAATTAGACCAATCAGGTGCCTTAGGCAGACAAAGTGAAACAAGCGTAGCACATCTTTACATAATTAAACAGATGCAGCATAAACAAAAGTAACACACCTCTACACTGTTAGAGTCATATTCTGCAGCAGAAACAAATGTAGCACATCTTTGCCCAGTTAAAAGAATATTCCACACCAACCCTGTCTTTAAAAACGAACTAATCTTCTCTACTCTGCCCATTGCATTGAACCATGTGGTCTCCTTTAAGGAATGAAAGAATTACCAGATTCTAGAATCGTAAGTCAAGCCATTTAAGATATGCAAGCCAAACTGTTTAATTTTGTCCTTTAAGACATCCTTCACTCCCACATAGGAAGGACATTAGAAAGTCATACCATGAACAACACAGTGGCAGAAATACTTTGAAGTCTTTAAAAAGACTTTAAGGGCACAATAAATAGTTAATTATAAGGAAATTACATCTCTCTGGGAACACGGGGAAAGGACTGTTCTGCATCTTTAGAGCATGGGCAGTCAAATGAAGCACAACACGTAGATTTGGAAAACGACAAAAAGTCAAACCAGCTCATGAGGCACAGCATAGACCAAATATTTGCAAAGTGACCACTTTTAAATAGGTTTGTTTTGTTGTTGTTTGTTGGTTTGTTTGGTTTTTTTTGTTTTTTGTTTTTGTTTTTTGTTTTGTTTTTCGAGACAGGGTTTCTCCACGTTGTTTTGGTGCCTGTCTTGGATCTCACTCTGTAGACCAGGCTGGCTGCAAACTCACAGAGATCCGCCTGGCTCTGCCTCCCAAGTGCTGGGATTAAAGGCGTGTGCCACTACCGTCCGGCCATTAAATAGGTTTTTCTTTTGTCTTGTTTTGTTTTGTTTTTTAAGATGTATTTATTTATCACGTATCTCTGCAGGCCAGAAGAGGGCACTCAATCTCATTACAGATGGTTGTGAGCCACCATGTGGTTGCTGGGAATTGAACTCAGGACCTCTGGAAGAGCAGCCAGTGCTCTTAGCCACTGAGCCATCTCTCCAGCCCTAAATAGGTTTTTAAAACTACTTATTTTTTATTTTCTGTGTATGGGTGTTTTGTGTACACGTTTGTGTATATATGCATGCCTGGTACCTGTGGAAGCCAGAAGAGGGTGTTAGAACCCCTGAAACTGGGGTTACAGATGACTAACAGTTGTAAGCCACCACGTAGGTGCTGGGATTGGGACCCAGGTCTTCTGGAAGAGCAGCCATCGCTCTTAATAAATGCTCCACCCCCAAGATAGGTTTTTAAGAAGCTGAACCAGGTGTGGTGGTACACAACTTTAATCCCAGCACTCGGGAAGCAGAGGCAGGCAGAGGTCTGTGAGTTCCAGGCCAGCCAGGGTTACATAGTGAGAAACTGTCTTTAAAAAAAAAAACAAAAAGCGAAGAAGTAGCTAAGGTGTAAGATACAGTGAAGGTGTGAGAGGACGGGGTCTTCCTTCTGAGGTCTGATGTATTTATTAAGGTGGAAGTGGAGTTAAAAACACCTCACTATTTAAGGTATTTTTGTTTATAGTTTGCTTGTTTGGGTCATGCTCTGCCCATTGCATTGGGAACTGAACGCAGGGGCTTGTACAGATAAGAAAGTTCCTACCTCTGAGCCACATTCCCAACCCTAAGCTTTTAATAGAAAGCTTGTTTTATCACCTGATTCAAGCAATAGTTTGTTTTGTGGTTATTTCACATGGGAATATTAACGACTTCAGTGATTTATTTCATCAAATCATAACTGGAAGGGCATAATGACTTTTCTTCTCATCTTAGAAGATTGTAATCAGTCTTACCATGATGGATCTTTGTTATAGACTTCCTTTTGTGCAAAAGACGGTATCATGCATTACCTTCCTAATATTTTTTTTTTTTTTTTTTTTTTTTTGGATTTTTCGAGACAGGGTTTCTCTGTGTAGCTTTGCGCCTTTCCTGGAACTCCCTTGGTAGCCCAGGCTGGCCTCGAACTCACAGAGATCCGCCTGCCTCTGCCTCCCGAGTGCTGGGATTAAAGGCGTGCGCCACCACCGCCCGGCACCTTCCTAATATTTTAAAACTACACGAAACGGCTGATAACACCTCCAGAAAATTGTGAACATGAATAAAATTATGCAATTTTTAGCTTGCTAACTGAATAACACTTTAGTTCATCTAAAACGTTCCTAGAGACTATAAGTAGTTCATTTATTTTTAATTGCTAATTTAATTTCTACAGTAACAATTTTATTTAGGAAATGATTTCATAGGAGAGAGTAATAGGCAGCAAGAAGAAAAAAATCAACTATATAGTAATCTTTAAGATTCCATTAGATTTGGATAGGGGCTGGAGAGGTGGCTCAACAGTTAAGAGTACTGGCTGCTCTTCCAGAGGACCTGAGTTCAAATCCCAGGACTCAAAGCTTACAACTGTCTGTGACTCCAGTCCCCAAGGATTCATCCTCATCTGGATTCCTTGGACATCAGGTACACACTTGGTACACAGACATTCATGTAAGTAAAATGCCCATACCCATAAAAATCAAAAAGATTTCATTAGTTACCGGGTTTATAATACTACTTAGTATTTTTTGGATGCTGTTCCTGTCCCAGGGAATAAACTCAACAGTGTCTAGTGTAGGCCTCAAATTTCCATGATGAATTCCATATTCTCCAGAGTGTCTAGGACAGTGACTCCCAACATGTGGGTCATGACCTTTTTGGGGTCACGTATTAGATATCCTGCATACCAGATATTTATATAACAATTCATAACAGTAGCAAAATTACAGTTATGAAGTAGCAACAAACTAATTTTACGGCTGGGGTCACCACAACATGAGGAACTGTATTGAAGGGTCACAGCATTCGGAAGGTTGAGATCCACTGCGCTAGGCCATTTGAGTGTTCTGACAGTGATGATGACCATGGGGTGGGATCATGGACAGTGATGCCCAGTTCCACTGCTTACCAACCAGGCAGCCTTTCTGAATTCCAGTTCCTTTAACTAATTAAGGGTTAATAATGTGATAGTAGCTGACATCTGCTCCGGAGCCCCTTAGCCTACTGCAGCTGTGGGAGACAGCTCCTGTATAGAGATATTTACTGGGTTGTAACAAGAGCAGGAGGGTGAAAGAAGAAAGAAGGAACTGGGACCAGCCTCATATTGAACATGGAACAATGAGATACATTTTAGTGTCCTCACACCATGGACGGTTTGCCTCCACAAATACACTCTATGCAGAGCAATGGTTGATACTCTGCATGCACAAAAATTTCTGTTGCTCAAGAAAGAAGTAAAACAGTTTTGAAAAACAAAACAAAATGCTGAAAATAGATTTTAGCAGGGTGGTGGTGGTTGTAGTGACGTACGCCTTTAATCACAGCACTTGGGAGGCAGAGGCAGGAGGATCTCTGTGAGTTCAAGGCCAGCCTGGTCAACAGAGGGAGTTCCAGGACAGGCTCCAAAGCTACACAGAGAAACCCTGTCTTGAAAAACAAAAACAAAAAGAAAAGAAAGAGGTAAAATACTCTCTCAGAGATAGGTAAATGATATAAACATGGAATTTACAAAGAAAACATGGGCCTGGGGAGATGGCTCAGTGGAAAAAGCATTTTCTATACAAGTGTGAGGACCAATGTTTGAATCCCCAGAATCCACTTAAAAGTAGAAAGTATAGAGGCCATTCTAATCCCTGTGCTTGAGAGTCAGAGACACGGAATGTCACAGGCAAGCCGGCCATTAGACTAGCTGGAACTGGTGTGCTCTGGATTCAGAGAGAGACCCTCTTCAACAACACAGTGGAGAGCAATCAAGGAAACCAACCAAACAACCACCTTAAACCTTGTCTGTTTGTCTGTGAGCCTAGCCTGTAATGGCTGAGCCATCTCTCCAGCCCCATCTCAAACCTTCAAAATGGAAATCTTTTTTTTTTTTGGTCTGTAAAATGACAAAGATTAAAAATAAATAAATAAATAAACTCAGTGCTGCCAAGCACAAAGCCTGAGCTACCTGGTCGGCTGGTAATAAAGGATTCTTAAGTTGCTCTTTAAAAAATACTTTATTTTTTATTATATATGTAGAAGTGTTTTACCTGCATGTATGTATGTGTACCATGTGTGTGCACCACCCTAATAAGGCAGGAGGGGGCACTGGATCCCCTGGAACTGGAGTTACAGGTGGTCATGAGCCATCATGTGGATGTCAGGAATGGAACTCAGGTCCTTTGCAAGAGCAATTCAGAACTCTTAACTGCTGAGCAATCTCCCCAGTGACTTCTTTTTTTTCTCTTACACAATGTATGAATGTATTTATTTATATCCACGTGTGAGTGTGTGTGCCATGGCATGCATGTGGAGGTCAGAAGACAACTTAGATGAGTCTGTTCTCTCCATCCTCTAGTGGGCCCTAGGGATTAAACTCAGATCATTGGGTTTAGCTCCAAAAGTGTCTTTACCCTCCGAGCCATCTTTCTGGCTGTCTTTCTATCTCAAGTTAGTCAGCTATTGAAAGATTTAAAAGGAAGTGCCACATATACCCTTAGTCTGTGTCTTAGTTAGGTTTTTATTGCTGTGAAGAGACATCATGACCACAGCAACGCTTATAAAGAAAACATTTAACTGGGGTGGCTGGCTTATAGTATCAGAGGTTTAGTCCACAATCATCATGGTGGGGAGCATGGCGGCATGCAGGCAGACGTGGTGCTGGAGCTGAGAGTGCTACATCTTTCAGGCAACAGGAAGTTGACTGTTACACTGAGTGAAGCTTGAGAAAAAGACCTCAAAGCCCGCCCCCATAGTGACACACTTCCTTCAACAAGACCACACCTCCTCCAACAAGGCCACACCTCCTAATAGTGCCACTCCCTTTGGAGGCCATTTTCCTTCAAACCACCAGTCTGAAAGGCTGTATAAGGAATGATCATTTCCACGACATCGTGGAGAAGGCACAACTCTAGGGTTTGTAAGGAGGTTTGTAGCTGTGAAGTACTTATGGAAGACAGGTGAGTGTAATACAAGGGGATCTGTTTTAGTATTGTGAAACTTTCACTGTAATCTATAATCAGATAATCAATTAACTATTAAAAAGCAGCGTTCCTCTGGACCCAGTTAAACTCATCAGGTTCCTTTTCTCAGGGGGACCTGGTGTGCAGTGGCTGCCAGCAGCAGCCCCCTTGGGAATGCACGCAGCCTGTTGCTTGTATGGGTTCCCTAAGGAACCCTGAAGACCATTTCTGGTGGATATCGTGTCTCCGATCTCACACTTTCTCCAGTCTAGGCTCCAGGCAGGTAAGTGGGATGCCTTTGGAAGCCCAAGGCACAGAGGCGGAGTTTAAGTTCCCTGGCCATCTGACAGAAGAGTCCCATTTCAAAGGAGTGGGCTTCCCCTAGTGTGATGCTCAGTACTCTAGTCCAGTGTGGTGGTTTGACTAAGAATGGCCCCCAAGGCTGGTATATTTGAATGTTTAGTCACGGGGGAATAGAACTTTTTGATAGCATTAAAAAAATTAGGAGGTGTGGCCTTTTGGAGGACTGTGTCACTGGGGGTGGGCTTTGAGGTTTTCTTTTTTTTTTCTTTTTTCTTTCTTTTTTTTTTTTTTGCTTTGAGGTTTTCAAAAGCTCACACCCAGCCCAGTGTTTTTCTTTCTCTTCCTCTTAGCCTGTGGATCAGGATGTAGCTTTCTACTGCTTCTCCAGCACCATGCCCACCATGCCTGCTACCACGCTCCCTGACCTGATGATAATGAACTGAGCCTCTGAAGCTGTAAGACAGCCCCAATTAAATGCTGGCTCCTGTAAGAGCTGCCATGGTCATGGTGTCTCTTCACAGCAGTAGAACAGTGACTAAGACACCAAGAAACTGCTCATCCGGAATGGAACTGGATCAAATATATCCCTAAACATGGTCTGCTCCAGTGGTGGGCCCTACACTTCTAAAGGCTTCTACTATACCTAATCCTGCCTGTAACACAAATTGCTAAATGGTCATATTAATTAAAAACCCAGATTAAAAAAAAAAGAGCCAGATATTGGGGTAAAAACTGAAAGATCAGAGAGACAGAGTAGCAAGCCTCTAGTTCTTACTCCTACAAAATCCTCTGCCAAAAGAGAGTGAGCTCCTCTCTCCACCCCATCTTATCACTTCCTCTCTGCGCCCAGCTCTATCACTTCCTGTCTGTCTGTACAAACCTACAGACCTCTATGGTTAACCAGTGGCTAGCTCCTCCTTCTGATTTTCAGGCAAGCTTTATTTGTTAGAGCACAAATAAAATATCACCACAGCTGCCTCTCCCCAATTATATTTATGAGTCAATCTTCCACTCAGACTAAAAATTTAAAAAATTAAAAGCAGTGTTCTTTAAAGATTTTCAACAATATAAAAGTAATATATGAAAGTGCACCAGGCAGTGGTGGTACATGCCTTTAATGCCTGCACTCAGGAGGCAGAGGCAGGGGGATCTCTGTTCCACGACAGCCAAGGCTACACAGAGAAACACTGTCTTGAAAAAAAATTTTTTTAAAGTGCTATTTTTAGTATCACCATAATACTATAAAAATATTCACTGTCTTGGAAGAAAATAGACCCTTATTTACATGTGCTTTTCTGTTAGTTTAGAATAAAGATTCTCAGATACTTATAAATAAATAAGTGTGCATGTTTTTTAACATTGCATATGTATGCAGTTTATTTAAACAAAACCAAATTTAAACTCAGGAGCAATATACACCCTGCTGTTGTAAGCAAAGACAGAGTTCACTACACACTTAAATTCAGTCCCTTTCTGATTGGGGTATTTGATCTGATTGGGAAGAATGATGAAAGAAAAGCCAGAGGGAGGAGGAAGAGGAGAGGGAGGGGGAAGGGGAGGTGTATGAGCGGATCAGATTTGGGGATCTACTGTGGATTAACTCTAAAAAGGATTGGTGTGCTAAACCTCAGTTCATTTCCCCAACCCCGTCTTTGAGGGCCCGTTTGATTCAGTCAGTCATTTGTCTGGTATTTAATTATTCTTTTTTTGTACAGTTTTCTTTTGCTGAAACTATAATATTGAATGTGCATAATATAATTGATCATAGAAGTGCATGCCATGTTAGCCCCCCAGCAGCCACACCTTCCCACTGTGAGTGCCCTTTGCCAACTGGGGCTGTGTGTGGCCTCAGGGTCACTATTTAATGGATATATACACGTACAGTGTTTGCGCTAGGCACTTGGCACCACTGTAACCAAAACCCGACGTCATCAACTCATAAGGAATTCCTACACAGTTTTGGAGATTTTAGGCCAGGGTTGGCTGGCTCCGTTGCTTTTAGACCTTCGGTGAGCAGCTTATTGTGACAGGGACATGTGATGGAGCAAAGCAGTGTCGAAAAGCAAAAGAAAGATCAGAAGGAAGAGACCAGGGTCCCACAACCTCCTAATCCCAGACGATGTCCACTGGGCTCCAACTTCTAAAGCTTCCACCGCCTGCAAGTGCCAGCGAGTGGGGAGCAACCTTGGTGGTCTAGTTCCATTCCTGCTGCTGTGACAAAAACAACCTGGGGAAGACAGGGTTTACTTTAGCTCACAGTTTTCAGGTTACAGCCCATCACTGCAGAGGCGTCAAGGCATCAAGCACTAAAAACAGCTGGTTACGGCACTATGGTTACGTCCGTATTGAAGCGGAAAGAGAAATACATGCATGATGGCTTACTGCGTCTTGCTTGAGGCTTGTGCTTAGCGACACTTTATACAGGCCAGGACCCCCTGCCTAGGGAATGCTGCCCTCATAGTGGGATGGGTCTTCCCGCTTTAGTTACCGTAATTAAGATAATCCCCTAGAGACATGCCGTAGGCCAACTCAATGTAGATGAGTTCTCATTGAGACTCTTCCCAGGTGATCTCTAAGTTGTGTCAGGGTGACAAGTAAAAATGACTACCACACATGGATAGTCAAAAATTCAAATATTCATTAACAGTAACATAACAATTCAAAGCCACGATCTATAGTTTGCTACCACACCAGAGGAGGAGACACAGTATTAGGGCAGGACTTCATAGTCAAAGTGCGTCATTTCCTGTCACTCTCTCCCACTGTCTGATGGATGCCATGATGTTTCCCATCTGTGAAATGGAGACAATAATGGCTCTCTGTGCTGGTCGAGATGGTGCCAAGTGAGTCTTTCCTCCTGGCACCCACACCTTTTTCTAATCACCTCCTATACAGATTAGAGTTGATGCAATAAGCATCAGGACACTGTAGAAAGGCAGGAGGCGGTTCCTATGGCTAGCCCATAACATATCTCGGGCTTCCCACCTTGCTTTTGCTTCATCTTCGAGCACTTGTCTTAAGAAAGTCAACTGCCAGATCACAAGGACAGTAGCCTCGCCGTGAAAACTAGATAACAAAAACAAAAACAAAAACAAAAAAACTGGCTCCTCAACACAGCAGCAACCAGTTCCACCTTCCCAGACACATTGCTGCCGAGCCTTCAGGTGGCTTCTGTCCCAGACAGCATAACAGTTACCTCCAAAGACATCCTGAGCCAAGCTGCCTGGGTTAGCTGCTTCTAACCCACCCACAACGCTTGTTTTAAGCCGCTACATTTTGGGGGCAATCTGTTAGGCAGCTATACCTAACTGGTACTCTATATCGTAATACATGTGATCTTCTTGCTTTCTTTAGCTGTCAATCCAATCTAAGATGATGGAGAAGGCGGGGTCTTGGGGCCACATTTTTGGGAAAAAGGAGGAATGCTGAAGGCTATAAACAAAGGTATCATTTTGTACATGTAGGGACGTAAGGATGCTCACGTGGGAAGATACAGGTTTTGTGTTTGTCGTCAGAAGGAAGCATAGAATGGCTGCTAGAGGGACTGACGGAACACACACAGCAGTACAAATACACGGTGAGGTGTAAGGATCTGCACATCTGGCTCTTGTGTTTGTGGATTCCCTGTGATGCAGAGTAGAAGTGATGAAAACAGTATATGGAGAAAGTCCCAGGAAAAAGTTCCGCAGTGGCCTGACTATCCCAGGCCCTGGCAGGGAAGACACGGTTATGTTGACTATTGAGTCCTTGCGTGACTCCAGGGACTTGGCCTGACTCAGAGCAATGAGGGAGTGAAGAAAAGACAGAAATATGTCATGCAGATACAGTGGGTTCAGGTGCCCTGGGCTGTCTGATGGAGTAAACCACAGTACCTTGTCTCTGCAGAGTGTTTATCATACAGAGTTGAAGAGAGAGGAGAGGTTATTGCATGCCACTGAAGGAGGAAGTGGGGTTATTACACAGAGATAAACAAAGAGGCAGAGTTATTATATACAGCTGAATAAGAAGGCAGGGTTATTGCGTACACATAAATGAGGAGGCAGAGTTACTGTATACAGCTGGATCAAGGACACAGGCTTAGCTAATCTCAGTAGGAGTAGTCTCTGTAGGGGAATGGTCTTCAGGCTGTAAAGACCTGAGGGAAGAAAGCTGACGTGGACATTTTCTGCACACACTATCTATCAGTACCCACATTTGGACCCTGAGGAAGGATTTGCTGTCTTCTCTGAAGCTCACCCCAGGAGGAAGGCTTTGCAGTTTCTCTCTGGACTCAGGTCAACCACACACATTCGTTCATGACCTCACGCACTCAGGGCTTCCTCCACTCCCACAGTGGCCCCTGCTTAGTTCTTTGTATTGTGAATTGGCTGGTATTTCATCTCTTTGACCTACATAAAAGCCAGCTTCGCATAGGTCAACCTGTGTTAACTCTGTAAGGGTAAATCCAATAGCATGGAGTCCCTCTTTTTAGAAACCACATCTTTTGGGCTTTTTTTTTAAATTTTATTTTTTAAGATTAGAGGCATTTTCCCCCTGAATAGTCTTTGTTTTCCAGTACCTAAAACACAGTACACACTTCTAATTATCTATCTATCTATCTATCTATCTATCTATCTATCTATCTATCTATCATCTATCTCCAGCTACCCAGCCACCCAGCCACCCGGCCACCCGCATACATTCACAGGATTGTAAAAGAAAAGCAGGGCTGGGGAGATGGTTCGTTAGATAAAAGCATTTGCAGTGCAATCCTGATAACCTGAGCTTAATCCCCAGAACTCTGGACAAAGCTGGTTGCAGTGAGCACAGCTACAATCCCAGAACTCCTGAAGAGATGAGATGTGGAAACGAGAGAATCACCCTGAAGCTCATGGGCCAGCTAAACTGGAATATGCTGCCAAAAGCAGAGAGACCCTGCCTCAACAAGATGACAGGAGAAAACTCACTCCTGGACCTTGTCCTCTGACTGCCACACACGGGCTGTGGCAAACACACACACACACACACACACACACACACACACACACACACACACACACTACAGAGGGTATATACAAAACTCTTCTGCTTCAGTGGTTTTAGCTGCAAATACTAGAAACTTGAAGCCCAGCCCTGGCTTTCATGGTAGGAGAGTGTATTCACTCAGTTGTGAAAGGTAGAAGTGATAGTTTTGTTGATATGGAGGCTGGCAGCATCATGAAGAGGCCGATTCTCCTTTCTCCTCTGCTCTCTTTAGTTTTTTTGTTGTTGTTGTTGTTTTTGTTTTTGTTTTTTTCGAGACAGGGTTTCTCTGTGTAGCTTTGCACCTTTCCAGGCTGGCCTGGAACTCACAGAGATCCGCCTGGCTCTGCCTCCCTAGTGCTGGAATTAAAGGAGTGCACCACCAC
This sequence comes from Peromyscus melanophrys, assembly GCA_902168415.1. Taxonomy (NCBI): domain Eukaryota; kingdom Metazoa; phylum Chordata; class Mammalia; order Rodentia; family Cricetidae; genus Peromyscus; species Peromyscus melanophrys. The sequence goes on from CABHPR010116788.1 coordinate 13,983, forward strand.
CACCCGGCTTCTCCTCTGCTCTCTAATGTATGGTATGGCTCCAGTCGAAGGCTGGTTCCTTTTTATAAAATGGAAACAAGTTGGGCTTCATGCACCCTTGGTTGGACTCCACAGAAGACAGGAGAACACGATTTCCCTGGAATTTGTCATGGTGTGAAAGCACATCCTAGGGGCATATAGCAAACCTTCTCTTCTTGTTTCACTGGCTAGACCTAGGTCACATAGCCATCCCTAAACAAGTCACTATCAAAAGAACAGAATTATACTTAGCCCATCAGAGCCACCCCTGGAGAAAATGGTCAGTTTTCCAAGTGCCTCTGGGTGAAATGGAGACGGCTGAGGCACCTGAAGTGTCTGTGTCTTGCCTCATACCTGCCTGTGCACCCTTCACTGAGGCAAGGGCTATTCCCAGCTTCCTGTGTACCTGACAGACAGTATTCTATAGAAGATTCCTTTTGTCCCTTTTGTACAGGAAGGATGGCGTAGGGTACACAGTGTCTTACATGTCTTCTAATAGGCCATTGTTGTTAAGTGCTTAATAAATGACATGACTAGAACATGTATTTTGTAAGTCTCAGTAGGTTTATGTTCTAACTGTACATCTTGTCTATTTGTCTTATATGCCCCACTAGTGGTAGTCTTATAACTATTACTATTATTTTTTAGCTCCAGCAATTTTTGTTGGGCTAAGGGGAAGTAGGGAGGGTTTGGTTTGGGATGGGACTAGGGCTTGAAAGTGGAGCAGCCCTGGCTGGCCATTGGCAGTGGCATCAAAAAGAAAGAGAAAGAATGCCACCAGGCAGTTGTGGCACACGCCTTTAATCCCAGCACTCAGGGGGCAAGACACAGGTGGATCTCTGTGAGTTCGAGGCCAGCCTGGTCTACAGAGCGAGATCCAGGAAAGGTGCAAAGCTACACAGGGAAACCAAAGCCATATAAACAGCAGCAATAACAATGGATGCCACTATGTACATCTTATACATATGCTCATTCATAATATTTATTTTATACATATACACACATATACACAACATTACTGGATATATGTTCAGCAAGAACCAAGTTAGGCCAGGTGTGCGGGCACACATCTGTAATTCAGCACTCAGGAGGCTGAGGCAGGAGTTTTGAGTTTGAGTGCAACTTAGGTTACATCATGAGATGCTCCCCTCCCCCCCCAAAAAAACCAGTTAGGTTTGCTTGCCCAGCTGTTTACACAACTAAAGATTCTCCCTGACATACTCGCAATGTTTATTGGTGTTTTAGTGACACACGTGATTCTCAGACTTGCTGAGTGAAACTCCAAAGGATTTCACTAGTATGTGAGTGACACAGCACAGTGATAGGAACTGGATGATGACTTTGAGTCCTAGATTTTTTGGTAGTATTACTCCTCTCTTCCCTGTCCTCCCCTTGTCTCTTCTTTCAAGAAATATAAACAAAATTTGATGGACTGTGATTTCTAAAGAAAGATAACGTCTCTCAGAGGTTTTGATATAACAGAACAACACTAGAGCTGGCACTGGGGAACAGTCCTTCTGCACACTGTGAAGATGGGTTACTCGCATTGGTTTAATAAAGAGCTAACTGGCTAATGGTTAGGCAGGAGAGCCAGACTGAGAGAACGTTGGAATGAGGAAGGGGGATTCATGAGGAGACGCAGGGAGAAGCAAGATGAACATCCCATATTGAAAAAAGGTACTGAGCTACGTGGTAGAGCATAGGTAAGAAATATGTGTTAATTAAAGTCGTAAAGCTAGTTAGTAACAAGCCTAAGCTGTCAGCCGAGCAGTTATGATTTATAATATGTCTCTGTGTGGTTATTTGGGAGCTGGCAGGTGGGACAGAAAAGTCCACCTACAGGCTGGGGATTCAGCTTAGTTGGTAAAGTGCTTGCCTGGCACACACATGGCCCAGGCATCTGGGTGCGATGGCACACACTTGTGATCTCAGCACGTGGGAGATGGAGCAGGAGGCTCAGTTCATCCCCTAGTTAGAGAGGAAATCTTAGGCCAGCCTGGTGTATATGAAACCTCCCCCACCCCAAGAAAACAAGCAAACAAACCAAACACCAGTAGAGCAATTTAAAAAAACAAATTGTACCTACAATTTTTTATTTTATATAACTTGTATACAATGTTCCATACCCATTTTTAAGATAAATGTGTTTGTGGGATTCACTCATCACATATTCACCATCATGCTGACTCAGTACATTCTCAAGGGCCTAGTTGGGGGCTCTTTGCAAGTCAGTCCCCTACCCAAGAACTGGGGTTACCACTGTTTGCTTTCTGCTACTATAGATTAGTTTTGTGTTTCTTAAAACTTCCTATGAGCAAGATCATACTCTATATTTTGATATTTATCCACATTTTACAGAAATCCATAGTTGAGTTTCGTTGCTGAGTTTGGCTGGGAATAGCCACACAACTTGTTTATCTACCAGCTACCGAGGAACTCCAGCTGTTTCCATTGTTTGGCTATTATGAATACTATTATGAATAAAGCTATCATTTTGATGGTTTTTTTTTTGTAGAAACAAGCTTTTCTTTCTCTTCTATAATTACCTTTGAGTGTAATTGTTGAGTCATATGGAAGTATATTTTTAATTCTATAAGAAGTTGCCAAGCTGTGTTCCAAGGCGTGATACACTTTATATTCTCACCAATAACACACCAGGGCCACATTGCATTCTCAGGAACAGCAGACATGGCCAGTCTTTCTAATTTTCCATTTCCACCAAGACTGCTGATACTGACCTTCGTTTCACGTGCATTTGGCCAAACATGTATCATCTTTAGGATGTGTGTGTTCACATAGTTTGCCCATTGATTTTGTCTTTACAGGTGGTTCAGGTATTTCTTATTCCTAGTCTGTGGTTCGCATCGTGTGTGTTCACATATTTTGCCCACCGATTTTGTCTTTACAGGTGGTTCAGGTATTTCTTATTCCTGGTCTGTGGTTCGCATCTTTAGTTTTCTTCCCATGGTCCTACGTGAACTTTTGCTGCTGTGGCAAACGCTCTGTCCAAAATCATCTTAGGGGAGAAAGGATTTATTTGGCTTACCATTCCAGGTGACCGTCCTTTATTGAGGGAAGTCACAGGCAAGGGGCTCAAGCCGCGGTCATATCACACCCACAGCCAAGAGCACAGAGAAATGTGTGATGCTACCTGCTTCTTGCATCTAGTTTTCCCTTGTTTTCTATAGTTCAGGAGCCCCTGCCTAGGGAATGGTGCTGCCCACAATGGGCTGGGTCTTCCTACATCAATAATCAAGACAAATCCCCCCCAGACATGCCCATAAGCCAACCTGATCTAGACAGTCCTCCCTTATTCAGGCTTCCAGTGAATCCAAGCAAATCATTACTATTGTTGCTATGGTTTTGAGACAGGATTTCACTACACAGGCTGATTTTGAATTCACAATACAACCTCCTCAGTGCTGGGACTACACACACACACACACACACACACACACACACACACACACACACATATCAGGTCCCATTTCAGTCCTCCTCTCTCTCATTTCATGTAACCTATGCTGGTTTTGAACTCCTGATGATTCGGTCTCTATCCCCCAAGTGCTGAGATTACAGGGTATGGTAATAAGATATGAGGCACAATCTGTCAAAATTCCTCATCCCAACCAGCCAATGTCTGCTTCTGGTGGTCCAGGAAAGACTAATGGAATAGAAAAAAGGGGGCCTGAAATGTTGATAATCAGAGGAATCTAAGATTGGGGGGGAGGTAGAATTAATGCAAAAGACAATGGATTGGGAAAAATGAACACAGTACAAACATAATGCACAGGCATTGGTAGATGAAGGAGCCAGAGTCATGAGTGAACTAACTAGAGGACATTTTCCACCACTCAACCAGAGGAGTGAACTAACTAGAGGACATTTTCCACCACTCAACCAGAGGAGTGAACTAACTAGAGGACATTTTCCACCACTTAACCAGAGGAGTGAACTAACTAGAGGACATTTTCCACCACTTAACCAGAGGAGTGAACTAACTAGAGGACATTTTCCACCACTCAACCAGAGGAACAGGCCATCGATAGGAGAGACGAGATTACAGAGTGGCCCCATGCATCAGAGCTCACCGTCTGGTGACATTGATGAGGCCAGAACAGCGGGCTGTTGTCATGAATAAGAGACAAAGGTGAGACTGAAGTGACCGCTATCCAAACGTACAGCTATGTATGGTTACCTTAATTTAGAAGCAACATTTAGTATTCATGGGAGATTAACGATGTAAAGTGTCTAGGCCCATAATAAATAATCCTGTGACTACCGGTCCCAGCAAGAGAGGAATTCTCAAGGAGTAGTGAGAGATGACAGAGCTAAGGGTCACTGACCCAGCTCAAGGGCTGGCTGCCAAGGACAGTGGCCAGCAGACTGCGTCATCAGACCCCAGGGACAGTGGTTAGCAGGCTGTCATCAGACCCCAGGGAATGTGCGTCACAGTGCAATTCTTTATGAGAACAGATTTTAAAGCACATGCACTAAAGAGAAGCACAAATCCACAAAATGCCAGAAACTTCCTTATAGGGTTAGATAATTTTTACCTTTAAAAAGAATGCAAAGATGCCGGGCGGTGGTGGCGCACGCCTTTAATCCCAGCACTCGGGAGGCAGAGGCAGGTGGATCTCTGTGAGTTCGAGGCCAGCCTGGACTACAGAGTGAGTTCCAGGAAAGGCGCAAAGCTACACAGAGAAACCCTGTCTCGAAAAAACTTTAAAAAAAAAAATGCAAAGACGTTTTGCAATTTTGCCTTTTCTTTTTCTTGCCTTGAGAAGGTGACCGAGGGTGAGTCAAGTTAGATGCTAATGATGGAATGCCAATGGGGTCGAGTGAAGAGGCAAACTTCTGAGGGATGTCATGACGAATGTCATGATAATAAACCTGGCTAACAGGCCACTGAAGTCCAATACGGTAAGCAAGCAACCAATTGTTTTAAATGAGGGAAAATGTCCGGGCCTAAGTGAATTATCCAAAAAAAGACTCCACCTAAGTGATTGGAGGATCAATATTAGTCAGCTTGGGAAAACTACGACATGAGAAGATTGAGAAGAACAATCCACTCCTGATTTTCATAGAGAATAAAAGCCGTAGAATCAGTCTGAGAATTAACATAGCCAAGCACGCCTCAACAGTGAGTTTTAAATAATTTGTACTTGTGTTTATCTATTTGTTTTTATTTTTTTTGCAGTGCTGTGGATTGAACCCTGGGACTCATGTATGCTAGGAAATTGCTCTACTAACGAGCTAAATCCCCAGCTAAACCATTTTCTGTGTCTGTACATGGTGTATGGTGTGCGCATGGGTACTGTGACTGTGTGCACCTGTGGAGGCCAGAGGTTGATATCGAGTGTCTTCCTTTGTTGTACACCATACTTCTCTGAGGCATGGTCTCTTACTGAGCCTCAAGCACACTGACTGTCTAGACTGGCTGGCCAGAGAGCCCTCAGAATCTGCCTGTCTTTACTTCTGAGCACCGCTGTTACGGGTGGATGCTGTCATAGCCAGCTCTTACATGGATGTTGGGGAGTGAGCTCAGGTACTCATGCTGTATGGAAAACAGTTTATCCACTGGACCATCTCCACAGTCCATGAACTTCTTTTTAAAGCAACAGAGAGTATGTTTTATGACTGGAATATTTGATACTGTTAAAAGTTAATTCTCCTTACACTATAGATTTAATGCAATTCCAGTGGGAATCTCAACATTTTGGGCTAGAATTTCAGAAGCTTATTATAAAAATGTATGTGGAAAGGCAAGGGAATTGGGGTAGCCAAAATAATTTAGAAAGGAGATTACAGAGTTGGAGAATTCATTTTTCCTGTGTTCAACACTTAAAGCTACCATGACTAAGGTACAGTAGCCTTGGCAAGATGAAAAGCCCACAGATCAGTGATTCCCGCTCGGGGCCTCATGCTTGAGCAGCGAGCTATCCACTGAGCTATTTCCCTCACCTCTACTGAATGAATTTTTGACAGAGGCACAAAAGGAATTCAGTGGCCAGAAAAGAAGGATGGGGCAGGGGAGGGAGAGACTTCCTACATATGATGATGGAAAAATTGAAAATGTCAGAACCCCTTAATTCTTACCTCATATTATCCACAAAATAACTAAAAAAGAGACTTATGTTTTACATTTATCTGTTTAGTGTGTGTGTGTGTGTGTGTGTGTGTGTGTGTGTGTGTGTGTGTGCACTACAGCACACATGAGGAAATCAGAAGCCAACCTGCAGGAGTTGGTTTCTCTCCCCTACATGAGTGCTAAGGGACTAACTTCAGCTGGGCAGACTTGGCAGCAGGTGTTTTTATCTGCTGAGCCACCCCTCAACCCTAGACTTAAAACTTAACAGGAAATACAGCGGGCGTGGTGGGACACACCTGTAATCACAGCAGACAGGAGGTGGAGGCAAGAGGTTTTCGAGTTCCAGGCTAGTCTCAACAAATAAACAACAATAACCAAATGACATAAAAATCCTGAAGACTAGGAAAGTTCTAGAAAATAGCAATAAATGTGGCAAAGGCTCTTTAAGTACAGAACCAAAACCAAAGCATAATCTATAAAAGAGAAAAGGCCACATAAAAAATAATCTTGGCTTTTGACTATTAAGAAAAGGAAATGCCAAGCCTTGGCCAGAGTAAGTACTTGTAAAGGACATACCTGTAGAGGGCTTGTATCCAGCACCTATGATGATTCTCAAAGCTTACAGGAAACTGTTGTGGATATTATTTCAGCGGTAGAAAGGTGTGTTACATTTGTTTCTGCTGCCTTTGTTAACGATGCAAAGATGTGATACATTTGTTTGATTAAATAAAACTAACCTGGGGTCAGGAGGCTGAGTCAGCAACTAGCTGAGAGAAGTGGTGAGGAGGAGCTAAGTGTAGTGAGGGTTCTTTAGTGGGGGCTGAGCAGAAGGACGGCCCTTTTCTCAGGAGATGCAAGCAAAGAGAGAAGGTGAGCTACTTACTGGTCAGTCTCTCTGAGCGAGCAGGATTTCACCGCAGCCTTTGAATCCTGAGTTCTACAGAGGGATAGAGGTTTAGATAGTTTCCTTTAGCGGCCATAATAGAGCCCGTGCCTGAGGGAACGGAATTCCCACCTGGCTGTGCCCCTTCCAGCCAAGCCTCGGCTGGTAGCTGCCGAGTTGCAATTGTGGGTTGGGAGAGCAGCTGCCTAAGGCGCAGCCCCTGGATTGAATACAAAACAGGAAACTCAATTAAAACCCCCCGGAGAGCCAATCATGGCAGCACACGATTACAATTTCAGCACCTGAGTCAGAGGGAGGAAGATTTTTCACAAGTTCAAGGCCAGTCTGGCCTGATTAGTGAGTTATAGATCTGTCAAGGTTACATAGTGAAACATTGTCTCCAACAACCAAACAAAACCCAACCAACCACCAACTAACCAACCAACCAACCAACCAACCAAACAAACAAACACAAAACCCAACGAGAAGCAAGAGATACATCATTCAAGAAAGTGTATGGTTGGCAAATAGATGCTGAACATCCTCAGGGATGAAGGAAATGTAAATTAAAGCCATCCAAGGGAACAGCGCACACCTCTTGGGATGGCTAAAACTTAAAAGACCAAGTATTCTGAGGGTGGCTGCAGAGCTGGGTAGTGGTTACTTTATGCATCCAAATGAGTTCCAGCATATTATCACCTCAGAAACAAACCCTATGCCTCTTAGTGGTCTCCCGTGCCTCCTCCTCCCTAACAATGAGCTGTCTGTCTCTAGATCCAGACATATAAGTGGAGTCATACCATGAGTGCTCTTTTGAGACTTTCCCCTTTCACATAGCATAATGTCTGAATGATCCATTCATGTAGCATGTATCAGTACTTACCCCTTTTATGGAAAAATAAATACTCTACTGTATGGATATATCGTATATTATCTGTTCATCAGTTGACGGGGTTATTTCCACTGTTTGGCTATAGTGTTGAACCCTATGAATGTCATTGTACCCACTGCTGGGTGGATGTGTTTTCATTTCTCTTGGGTATCTAGACATTTCTAGGTCATAGCATAACTGTGCTTAACTATCTGTCAAACTGCCTATCACCATGGCTGCAACATCATCCCTAGGAACAGTATATGAAGCTTCTGGGTTTTCTCAATCTTCGCCAACACACTATTTTCAGAGCCTGAGGGTGTTTTGTTTGTTTTGTATTTTTGAGGCAGGGTCTCTCTACACAGCCCTGGCTGTCCTGGAACTCACTGCTTCTTCAGTGCTGGGATTAAAGGCATTCACCACCATGCCTTTGAGTTATTATAGCTGTCCCAATGAATGTGAACTGTTACTGAGTTACTGTTTCTCCCTGCATGTCCATTTGCTTAGATGTTTACACTTTCCCCATTGAATGGTCTTACCATCCTTGTTGAAAATCAGTTGACAGCTGGCAGGGATCGTTTTTTGGATCTTAACTCTATCCCATTATTAATGGGTCTATCTTATATCTGTGCTACTCTGGCTCCTACTGTTTTGTGGTCAAGTTTGAAACCCGGAGTGTGAGTCTTGGAACTTGTGGCTGTTTTGGGTCTCAGAACTTCCATAGTCATGGTGGAATCGAACCATCGGTTTTTACCAACAGATTAGTTGAGTTGCTGAAAAGGACTGTGCTGAATCCATAGATCAGTGTGGACAGTCTGTCAACTCGTGTTTTTCCATTGTTCTCTGTCTATTTGGATTCAAAAATTGGGGTGGGGATGGGATTTATCTCATTATGAAGTGCTTGCCTGGCAAATCCTCTGCAAGATCCAGGGTTCGATTCCCAGTATCTCATTAAAATTTGTTTCCAGAAATATTTTTGCATGTCTTTAAAACCATTCTCCTAAGTTCTTTATTTATTTTGTTGTGAATACAAATGAAAGTGTTTTCTAAATTCTATTTAAGTATTGTCCATTGCAAATGTGTACAAATACAATTGCTTTTTGAGTATTGATCTTGTATCCTATACATTCTTTAATATCCTTAAGATCTCCTCTATATAAGTTCATGTCATCTTTGAATAAAGTTTTAAGTTTGCCTCTCTAATTTGCATGCTTTTAAAATATTTTATTGAACATCTTAACATAATATTGCAGGAGTCCAGATCTATTACTTTATTCTCTAAATGGAAGTAGTGATGGTTTCTAACGCTTCCTTTTTTTTTTTTTTTTTTTGACAGGGTCTCACTATGTAGCCCTGTGTATCTTGGAACTGGTTACATAGACCAGGCTGTTTCTAGTCCATCTTCATGTATTTGTTTTGTGTCTTTCTCATTGTATCCGTATTGTTTCTTATTATGTTTGGTGTTTTCTGAATGTATCTCTTTCTTGTACTGTGGGTGGTCAAATTGCTCTTACATTAGATTTTTAAAAAGAAAATGGAAAGCTACTGAAACAATCTAGATAACTTACTTAAAAAATAAGAATAAACTATAGAATGCATAAGTTGTGTTATGTCACTTAACTCCAGATTCAAATTTAACAGTGTCTACTCACCACGCTTAGATCAGGTGATCACTTAAGGGCTCTAAGGGAGATGAAATGAAGGGTCTGATGGGTGCTTTATCTTCTGGAATGGTTTATAAGAGACTTTGACTTTCTACCAAGGTGTAACGTTCACTTGAAAATCTCTCCAAATAATCAGGGGTCCCACTAAAAAGGGGAATCGATCCTACACTGGTCACAATGTCAAACATTCATTACATATCTTTTCTAAAATGAAAATTGGAAGTCACTTCTATGCTTACTAACCCCTTGGGCTCTTCACTGCCCTCAGAATCAAGTACTGAATTCTGCCCATGCAATAATGATTGTTCATTGCCTTAGCCCTGGTTCCATCTCCATCCAAAAGTGACTCAACATTTATAGACTATGTAAATATTTATTAATCATTCAACTTTATTGCAATGTTAAGTTCCTTCCCAGGGGGAGACACTAGCAACATCTTCCCTTCCTCCTAAGGTCCAGAGGCAAAGTGAGACACCCTTCTACCAAAGTTCACTCTGGGAACCAATCAATTTATTGGGCTTCCCTAGACCACAGGTAATGGGTTACTTACTGGAGGGTAGGTGCTCCCTTCCTAGAGGCCACATCGAAAACGGATATCACCCAGCAGGGATGAGGGCTTTCCAATAGATAGATCCCCTCTCTCCTAATCTTTCCAGCCTATACACTCTAGCCCTTCCTGAAGGCCAAGTGCAGTTAAGGCAGAGGTACATAGAAAACGTGGTAGTGACTGGCTGGATACTCAGTGAGGCTCCTGAGCCTCACTGCCCCTCTGTGAGGGGATGTAAACAGTCAACAAGCACAGCTGGGACCATCTTTTGCAACAGGTACAGCTGAAGGCCCCAAGATGGCAGTTGTTTGGCTCAGAGGATGGTCTTGTACATGTACGTTGTGGGCTAGAAGCCAAAAGACAAAGATGCACTCTTACCTTGAGTTCATGTGTACTATGACAACCTCTCAATTGCCTAGTTCATCTGCAACAATGGCTGGGGTGCCCAGTAAGTCATAGTTCCTGCCTGTTGTCATCTGAAGTTATATACAGCACTAGCCTCCCTTTTTCATCTTAAAAGCTTTCAGTTTGGACAAGAAATTATACATCATCCTTTCATCCACCCGCCCTGCTACCCTCTCTCAACCAAAGAGCAAGAAAGCATTGGATTAGGGTCACAGAGGAAAGGAATTCTTGTTTTTGAGTGCTCTTGCACAGTACCCGCCCACGTGACATCTTCCGACCCTGACAGGGTGTGTGTGTTTGGCATAAATGAGGTCTCCATTCTCAAAAGATTTGCTGTTTATAGAATAGCAAGTGATCAAAACAGAAGTTAGTGCAGGCCTTATGTCTGAGCCCCTCACTCTTCCTCCGCCACGATCCTTCAAGGGTGGGATGCGCCCCGGAGGCTTCGGGCTCCTCACTCACCTACCAGAGCAGCCCAGCATCCGATCAGCGATGCAGGGCCACTCATCCTCAGCAAAAGGCTGGGCAGGGCGTCTGAAGCCTGTGGCCCACCGTGGGTGCGACAGGAGAGGTACACTTAAGGACCCCAGAACTTGGATGTTTGGAGTCTCAGGTCAGACTCTGAGGTGCCCCAGTTCAAACTGGCAGTTTGTTAATAGACCTGGTTCCCTTGAGGGCGCGTTCACGTGGGCTGAATACAGCCCTTCAGTGCCTCTTTCCCCGTGCTTCAACCCACCTACTCAGGTACCTATCCTCTTGTGGTCAAAGGTCCTGGTGGGAATCTACAGCGCGTGACACCCCTCAGTGTAGCCTATGTCAGATGCATGCACAAGGACCCCACCATTTCGCCTGCCACCTAGACACCAATGCTCCAACATCTGTTGGAAGCATCCTTCCCGATGGTGGAGGAGCTACCCAGTCCCACACGCTGTTGAGTCGCACCCACTTGTCACCCGCTTCTCGCCTTCGCCTTAGCCCCACACCCCGCAGCAGCCAGGGTTGAGCATGCACGCCTCCGGCCCCTGGGTCATCTGGTCTGTCTCCGGGGATCTAATGACCTCTGCGCACCAGTGACCTCTCCAGTGATACCGTGGAAAACGCTCTGGAGCAAGCCCACAACAACC
>CABHPR010116789.1:0-44245 GCA_902168415.1 Peromyscus melanophrys
TGTATACAGTGCATAGTCAGGCTAATCATATCTACTTCCTCAGGTATGCATCCCTTCCTTATGGTGACAGTTTTCAAAATCCTTTCTTCTCAGTTTTGCGAAGCACAGTATATTATATACCTGTCTTCTGTAGCTCAGTCACTAGGCACAGCAGAGGGGGATGGTAGCAGTTGAGTAGGGGTGGCAGGGAAAGGTGGGTAGGAGGGGTGGGGGAAGGCTGGTGGATAGGAGGTTGGGAGGATGGGTGGCAGAGGTGATGGGAGCCTGGGAGAATGGGTCGGGGGATAGATGGCAGGGAGGATGGTAGTGGGGGTGGGGGAGGTGGGTAGGCTCATGGGTATCCAGGAAGCAGGCAGTGCTGTAAGAAAGATGCCTGTGGGCTGATTGACTCAAGGCAGTGGGAGGGAAAGAGCAGCCCCCAGGCCAGTAACAAGAGCAGTACCCATTGGTAAGTCAGTATGAAAGAAGATGGAAAAATCGGCCACAACGTCAGGACAGCCTTTGTCCACAAATTGAGGAACCCTAATATAAAATCCTCAAGTTGAAAATGCTTCAAAATTCAAAACTTGGAGGATTACTCAATGCCACAAGTAGAAAATTCCACACCATGATATTTCATATTTCATTATGAAAGTATGGCACGAAATTACCTTCAGTGTAAGTGTATAAGGTGTAGAGAAACATAAATCAGTTCTGCATTTAGGTAGGGCTCAATCTCCAGGATTCTGAAAATCTGTAACAGATACTCTAAAATTAAAATAAATCTAGAAACTGAAGATCTGAAACATTTCTGGTTCTAAGTGTGTGTGTGTGTGTGTGTGTGTGTGTGTGTGTGTGTGTGTGTGTATTGTTTAGCCCGTCAAATAAGGGTGTTGGGGTTTTGGCTTCAGGCTAAGTGCTATGAACTAATCTTGAGAGCGAGCTCGGCTGTTTGTAGAGAGTGTGACTGGAGGAGAAGAGGGTGAGGCAGAAGGACCTGCTTCATGTCCACTCATGGGCAGCCAAAGGTTCCATTTGGAGGGTGCACTAGTTAAAGCAGTCACGTGACCAGTTTCTGACTCTGCTGAGACTGCTGGCCTCTGGTGTCTACAATCCAGAACACCTGCATGTGGACATGTAACACTCCAGGAAAGCAGGCTTGGCCTGAGAGCTTAAGTTCTCCGATCCTGGTTCTAGCTTATGACTTCCTGGGATGAGTTTTCAGCTGATAAATGACCTCCACATAGGGAAACAGCATTACTGCTATGGTTCTGTGAGAAGAATGAAATACAAGGTCCAGAAGGCAGAACTGGATTTCCAAAGCCAGGGCGAGTCCCCTTCAGCCCTCTGCTTGCCTGAGGATGAGTGCTGTGTAATTACTGAGAGTGCCTGGTGAGTCACATAAGATGCAAATTCTTTCCTCAAGATCAAAGGCACCGCTATTTTTGAGATTACCAGGTGTCCAAGCCAGGGTGCATTTAACGAAATCTTTCTGTATAATGTAATCAGGATGTCTGAGGAGTGTCTTGCTCTATTAGACAACAGTCAAGGGTGGTTCAAGGAAGTCAGTGTTTTACTGTGCACAACTATTCAGACTCGGGGGCCTTGAGAAACCATGAATGGATTTTAAGGAGTCGCAGACCTTATTACCTGTTCGACAGGTATTTTAAATAATACTTACTGTTCCTTTCATGTCAAATTCGAAATTAAATAAGTGGCCTTGAAAATTGTTACTTGTCGAGACAAAGGGAAGGGTCATGATGCCATCTTGTAAATTGATCCACAGAGACGCTGAAAGCAAACAGTCACTTCAATAAGTTGCAGGGGATTGAGAGAGACGAGACTGCAGGACAAAGGCCATTTCATGTAGGACAGAACTCAGATCACAGGGCCAGTACTCCAGACAGTCCCATGAGCACGCTGCTGCTTGTTATGGTGGTTGAGCTCCAGACTTTCTGCTCCGAGTCCTTTAATGGGTTCCCAGGAGAACGTCTTCTTGGTTGACCAAAAGCTGGAGGTAGCATGAATCCTCCTGAGTCCTTATTTAATCTCCTTGTAAGAGGAAGAGAAATCCATAGCCATCACCAGGGAGACTAAGATATTTGCAAGCTTCACCAGAGAGCTGGATTTCAGAGGACACTAATTGGTATTTCTGAATTATGCCAAGGCAGAGAACAATCACAGGAACGTGGTGGGTTTGTCAAAGGCACCTGTGATGTCACACCCCGAGGAAAGCAGAGAGCTCATCCTTGGCATTGATTAGAAACCTAGCCCAGGTTTTGGAGAAGGAGAGGAAGTTCTGAAGGGACAGTTCCACTTTCCTTCAGAAGCATCTTCCTAGGTAGTTGCAGCATTGACCTGAGGGTGGTGGTTATAGGGACAGTAGTGGTCATGACAGCCAGCATTGATCTTGTTTTCGTAAGGGGGGGGGGGGGGGGGGGGGGGGGGGTTAAAGCGACTAAGAGCATTTGCTGATCTTGCAGAGAACCCAAATTAGGTTCCCAGTTCCTATATGGCAGCCTCAGGACCACCTGCCACTCCAGCTCCAGGGGACACAGCATCCTCTTCTGGCCTTCATCAGCAACTACACTCATGTACACATACTCTCACATAGATTCATACTCATGAACATAATTAAAAAATAAATCATTAAATAATTGGCTTATTGAAATGACCTCAACATTTGAATGGGTATTTCTCTTGGAGGAATCCATTAAATACATGTCAGGAAGAATTAACACAGATTAAATTTAAAAAGGGAAAGAAAATGCGTATCAATTAAGCACTTAGTATTTACTGGACTCAGATGGATGATCTATTTCCTGCATAAGGAAAGAGGTTGTGAGAGAGCAAGCCATTAGTGAAGATGAGTATTTGACAGTGAAATGCCTCTACTTGTGCAGTTCTGAGTGTGTCCATGAGCATCATGCTTGTATTCTCAGAATCCAGTTATTTTGTATTGCCTGCACACTGCCTGCATGTAGCCTTCTGGTCTACCTCTTTTAAGACTGTCCTTTCCTTGACTCAAGGCCAAGCAGAAACCCAGATTTTAGGAAGGAAACGATTGGTGTTATGGCTCAAAAACTGTTACACCCTGAAAACGAGTCAGCTTTGGATGAGAGTTTCTAGCCTTTTCTTGGAAGGAAATCAGGGGGTCCCTTTAACCATAAACAGGTAGAAACATGTTACAAAGTCTACATAGCGCTGATTGTATCCTTGCTCAGAGAGTGATGTTGACTTCTCTTGTGTCATTCTCATGCAATTTTTCTAGATAGGTGAATCTGGTTCAAGAGTTTGTGGAGAAAGGCTGGTGAAATTCCAGGTTGAGCTTAACAGTAACATACCCAAAGCTGCCAGGTTGCTCAGATAAGTAAGGATGATGGGAAAGGGGGGGGTCTGTTTATAAAGGAAGCTGTAGGATAGCTGGAAGATACTCTGAACCTTTCATGGTGGGCTCAGGCATGGCAGGAGCTGAGTATGAGCCTTGCAGAGTCGTATATTGCCCAGACTGCCTCAGTGTGAACTCAGAACAGCCAACTTGGTTCAGCAGCAGGTGGACAAAAGTGTATTTATTTATTTTTTTAGATGAAACATATTAGCATGATTTCCAAAATCAGTTACTGAGAATGGTTCTGAGTATAGCTGAAGGGTACGCCTCTGTATTCTCCATGTGCCCCAGGCTAGCCTCTGAGCTACAGTTCTTCAGACTCTACTCATGACTCTATCTCTGGGATGTTGTCTTCTCAGGGACAAACTTAAGAGATGTGAAGTAAATATCCCTAGTGCACATTAAAGTATGTGGAGGAAACACCGGAAGGGTGGCCTGGAGGTGACAGTGATGAAAGGGACATTGAGAGTGGAGCAAGGGGTAGGGAAGACTCCATAGTGACATCCTTGTCCCTGGCATTCCTTCCCAATGGATGTTGAAATGGCAATGTGTGTCCTGGGAACTCTAGTTTGGTATATTTCCAAGCTGAGACTAGCTTTGGAGTGTTGATGACGCATAGTGGGACCAAGTCATAGACAGCTTTCCTAACTATATAATATCTCAATTTAGGACAGGGTCTAGATGGGGATCTTCTCCTCTTACTTTACTGTTATTATTGGAAGATCATCAAGAACTCTCTCTGAAAGAATGACATTAAGCAGAGAACTCAGGGTCTGCTAGAGCGGAGGAGGGAGAGCAGGGGATTTCCCATAATGGGGACAAGTGTCTATGTCCTTGGAAGGAAAGTGCTTGGTGTACTCCCATGGAACAGGAAAGGTCCGTGTTCATGTCCATGAAGGCCAATTTCTAAAGGGCCTTATGGCCATGGGAAGGTCTGAAATTTAGAGTTATCTTGATGGTGACAGGAGAGGTAATATGAGTGGATCTGTTTGAAAGGGTCTTTCTGGAAAACAAATGGAGAGAGGACTTGGCAGAACAACTAGCAAGCTGTCAGTGCTGCGACAGGAAGTGAGGTCATTCAGCTATGGGGAAGCAGAATGCAGATGACCCTGAAACGCAGGTGTTAGGGTTGCCAGTGGCTTGAACTGCACAATATGAAATTCTAGAAGTGAAGATAATCTCTGTTGAGCTACACTGTGAGGGACCTGGAGCTTATTTCTGAGCTACATTCCAGAGGTTTAGCAATAGAAATAGTGGACCATTGAGGCTGGAAGAGTGTCCCCTGCATGCTGAGATGGAGAACCGGTAGCCACCTCGGTCCTGGTGTTTGTTGGTATGGTTAGAACTAGGGACATGCATTTATTAAACTTGATTGCAGCTTTGGTAATAAAGTTTACACTCTGCCTTCACATTCTTTATCTACAGACTGAGGACACAGTCATGAATTTGATGGACTATTGAGAAGATGAAACAAAATGATAAACAGCAAAAGCTCTGATGGAGGCAGGCCACTTAGTGGTCCTCAATAATGATACAGCTGTGGTCAAAGAAAAGGAGTTGATATGATGAGCTGCTTTTTTCTGTATTAGAGTGGGAGAATTTTACTGATGAAGAATTCATCGGGGAGGGGGGAACCTAATATCTATAGTAATCTTGAATTAAGAACAGAAACACAGAACCATATAGACAAGCCTGCTTGTTATTCACACTGTAATTTTATTCAACAACACAATCTTTCTTTGTAAACAACAGTGAAAATTTATGGCCTGATATCTCCTTGAGTGTTAGAAGTGATGTCGTATTTTAAAGTTCTCTTCTATCCCTCCTCCTTGATTTAATTTCTAGACTGGCATTTCTTCAAATGCATTGCCTGAGACACCTCCATTAGAAGGTCTCGTTTAGAAATCTAGACTTTGCTTGCTTAGCACTCATGAGGTCCTGGGTCCAACACCTAGGACTGAAAAAAAAGAAAAGCAAAAGTTTAGGAAATAGTCCGTGGGTAAAGTGCTTGCCACACAATTATGAGTACCAGAGTTGGATCCCAGAACCCATGTAAAATTAGCTAGTCATGATGGCACTGGCACTGGGGTGGTGGAGATAGGCAAGTCCCGAGGGTTTGCTAGCTGGCCAGCTTAGCCTACTTGGTGAGTTCCAGGCCAACAAGAAATCCTACTAATGACCGGTATGTCTAATTATCTGGTCTGATAAGATAATAGTGTTCCTTTCTGTCAGTTGTGGAGATCTTTACATATAACTTCTACATCTAAGGTAGATATTTGCAGAACTGTGCCAGTAGATATTTTGCAAGGTTCAGAGCCAGAGATTTTAAATTCATTGAAATGTGCTGTAGATTTCCTTACAGTCTGTGTGGCAACGTTCATGCATATGCTTGTACGTAATCGTTTTCTGACAAGTTTTACTGTCTGTGTGCTGGAAGACACTGCCCTGGAGATCTAATGACATGCCTTTGCAATGAGAGCCTTCTGGTCAGAATGGGCAGCCGGCCCCAGCCATGAGTCCTGGCATTCTGGTCTGTGGCTATGTAAAGACCTCTCCTCTCCCTGGCTAGGGCTGGGGCGGTGGTAGCGGCGGTGGCTGCCAGCTTTCTCACCAGCCTAAGCCTAGGACCTGTTTTTATCACCCACTCCAGAGAGCCCCCAGGTGTTGGCTCCTGTGCAGTCAAGGCCTGAGTAGATTCTGTTCTTTGTGCTAGCAACTTGATTCTATCCACGTGCAGGCAAGGCCGGAATGCAACAGCTGCATGTGCGCCGCTGTCCCCACTGTTTTATCAGACTCCTGACTCCGAGTCCAAGTTTAAAGATGAGACTGAAGAGCATTGACTGAAGCATAGGACTCTGAGCCAGTGCATTGCCTGCACATTCACAAAGCCAGATCTCTGCAGGGCAACATCTCCTCAAAGGACGAAACAATTTCACCTCTTGGAGAAATGTGTTGCTTCTGATGTAGGTGGAGAAAGTGAAGACAGAGACATCTGTGGAGAGTTTGGATGGAAAATTGTAAGAATATTGAGGGGACACTGAGATGTTTTGTTTGGATCCACTGCCCAACAGGCACAGGTTGGTGGTTACACATTTTTTGCAGACCACAATCATAAGGCATTATCCACACCTTCCTTACTGCATTTCTACAAGGAATCAGAAGTTACAACTTTAAGTGGGACAGGGTAGTGTGTGCCTACAACCCAAGAGGCTGAGGCAGGGGGATCACTGTGAGTGTAGCTTGAGCTACATAACAAGATCCTATGTCAAAACCAAAAGCCAAGATAAAACAAAACAAACTAACCAAAAATACACAGTCGTGTGTGATGCTGTCTGAGCTCGGATGCCCTCAACCACTTGAACTTCTCTCCAGAGTTCTTAATTTGCAGTTATCTGATTGACAAGCAATGATTTCAGCAACTCAGCTTTGTAGTAGAGATTGAACTCGATTTGCTTTTTATAGTCATATCATCCTTTCTATATCCCTGTTCATAGATTTCCATAATGTTTATTCAGTTAAAAGTTCAACTACTATGGACAAGTTTGGGAACAAGGGCCACTTAGTCATCAGTCAGTATTCCAACTGGGGTGAACATTACAGAATTCAAATGTGCCAGAGCAGACAGTAACACCTTTTACCATGGAAGTCAAGGCATTGGTTTCTCCTGACTTCGTTGAACAGAACTTGGTAAACAACCCCATTGATGGGGTCTGGTCACTACTTTATATAATATGGGGCACACGTGTTTGTCTCCTAATGTGATTTTTTTTTTTTTTATTGAAATGCCATGCTCAGTACCATTCTCAAGTGGATATTTTTACTCACACTGAACAATGAAGCTATGAGTAGGATGGTTTCCTGCTCGTCCTTTGGTGATTCACACATTCTTCTTCCTCTTCCAACTTCCTGACTCGACTTTGCTCACATCCCACAGTTTGTGCTCAGAACTTCAGCTAGGGGAGCATAAGCCACAGGAGTCAACCCTGATCTCAGAATGTTCTGCTGAGTGGTGGTAGAATCCTCCCTGTGTATCTACTTGAAAAACTTTATCTTAAAAGGAGAGGGACAAGGGCACACACCCTCCTGCCTTTGTTTAAGCTGGGTGGGTCCTAGGCTTTTGTCTTCTAGAATCTAGATAATCTAAATTTTATTTTTGCATCAAACCAGTAGCCATGTAACAAGCTGTAGCGCTTAGCTCCTGGGTGAGTTAGTCTTCACAAATGCTGCTTTGATGTCAAGTGATTGGTATGAATTAATGTGCCTTATAGAAAACATTAGCAATCAATGTTTGCACTTGTGATAGAGATGTTATAAAGACTTGACTAAAAAATTTCCCCAAATAGCTATGAGCCCAAGATTCCTATTTATTAATTATGCTAGTACCAAGCTCAGAACGAAACACAATCCCTTGGCTTACTTCAAGCAACTGCTTTTTAACTCTGGGTGTGCTGAACACTCAGCCACAGCTGCTCCCTATTGCACCCGCTGCAAAGGATCAAGGCATCGGCTCACTGACTCAATCATTTCCTTTTCTACCCCAGCTTTTCCTTTGGCTTGTATTTCCTTAGTCTGTATTTGTTTTTAAAAATTGCTATGATTCATGTAACACTACGGATCACCTCTAACTACCTTTGTAATTATAGCCATTAGTTGTCTCATTGTTCTGACAAGAGCAACCAAAGGAACCCCCAGTTTGAGTACACTCCATTATGGCGGGGAAAGTATGGCTTCAGGAGAAGCAAGCAGTCGGTCATGTTGCATTCAGAGTTAAAGAAGCAGCAAGAGATGAATGTCACCTTCTTCCCTTTTGTTTAGTTCAGAACCTCAGTCCAGGGGATGGTGCTGCCCACAGTTAAGGGCAATTAACCAAAATCTAGATAATCTCTCATAAGTATACTCAGAGGCTAACCTAATCTAGAGAACCTTCACAGGCATGCACAGGGGCTTGTCTCTTTGGTTATTCTAGGTCAAGCCAAGTTGGCAGTTAATACCACAGTAATTTAATAGATCTGAATAAAACTATGTGGACGCATATCCTGTGAAGAGCTTATAAATGATTCTGTTTTCTCATTTCACCCTCAGTGTTTAGCTGGTACAAAGAAGTATCTCTGAGGAGACAGACAGTATCCATGTACTGGCAAATATGTTCAAATATAGCCAGAAAGCAGCCTCTCTTCTCATGGAGGTGAGAGGGAATAAGAGACATTTACTGAGAGTCATATTTTCAATCCACTGAGGCCAGAGCATTGATCGCACTGCATGTTATATAGCCTGCAATTCTCTGAGGGGCCTAGGAATCTGATCTGGTGTCTTGATGAGCATGCCATTATCCTCGGGGAAATTAAATGTGTCGGACACAAGTTCCTCCCTAGTTCATGAGCTCACTGTATTGCTGTGATGGCTCTCAAGGCCTGGGGCCAAGTCATATCCCCACACTCTGTCCCCACCTCTGGTTGGAATTTGTGGATATTGACAAGGAGCACGTTTTGAGCCTGCAGATGTCTTCACACGTGGTTGGTGAATTAGGGTCAACATTTTGCCATGAAAACTTCTTTAGATCTCCTGCTATTGCAGGCTCAGGGGAGGTGAGAGCCCAAAGCCTTTCTATTACTTATTGCCTGGGTTTTTGTTCTATTTCCCAGCAGTTTCAGAATTATAAAAGTGTCCATCAGGCCCCAGGCCCGTGACATTTAAACTTGGGGAGATACTCTTCAAAAGAAGGAGAACTCAACGGTAGACGCTGATCTTGGCTGCCAATTTAGCACACCTGAAAAGAGAACCTCACTCGTGCAGTTACCTCCACCAGCTCAGCCTGGGGGCATTTTCTTAATTGCTAATTGACGTAGGAGGATCCAGCCCACTGTGGGTGGTGCCATCTTTAGGTAAGTACACCTGTACTAGGTAAGAAAGGTAGATAAGTAAGCCAGTAAGTAGTAGTGATACCTCCATGGCCTCAGCGTCAGCTCCTGCCTTGAGTCCCTGCCTAGGATTTCCCTGAGGATGGACGATACTCTGTAAGTTAAAGTAAACCCTTTCCTCTCCAAGTTTCTTTTGGTCAGAGTGGTTTATTGGAGCAGCAGAAAAGCAAACTGGAACAGAAATTGGTACCAGGGATGCAGAATGCTGCTCTGATGGACCTGACCATGTTTTGAGAGCTAGGATTGTGGGAACACTTGAAACATTTGGCTAGAAAAGCCATTGAGTGTTTAGAGCTTAACGGGCTGTTCTGTGAGAGTGTGGAAGATAAAAAAGCTGAGAGAAGCCGGGCAGTGGTGGCACATACTTTTAATCCCAGCACTTGGGAGGCAGAGGCAGGCAGATCCCTGTGAGTTTGAGGTCAGCCTGGTCTGCAGAGTGAGTTCCAGTTCCAGGACTATACAGAGAAACACTGTCTCGAAAAACCAAAAAAACAAACAAACAAACAAAAAAAAACAAAACAACAACAACAAAAAAAAAACAAAAAATTTTAAGAGAAAATGGAGCTGATGGAGGCCTGGATTTTCAAGTTTTAGAGGGACCTTTGAGAGCCCCTCAAAGACTCTTGTGACATTTTTGTGTGGTATGTTTTTTTATTAAGAGTTGTGGAAGTCAAACCTTTGCTTTACTGAGACAATGGAGGCTCGTCCATGGGGACTAAAAAAATCAGCTGTGATTAATAGGCAATCAGAACCACTGGGATGAAATCTGACGCTATTTTCCTGGGGTCAGTACAGAAAATCTGTGGTCCAGAGGGGCCAATGGTGCTTCTCTAGCTGGCAGTGGGTACTAGTCTCTCACACGGTACTGATTTTTCTGTTGTGAAAGCTGCAGGATTGAAAAGGTCATGGGGAGCAGCAGGGGCTTCACACTGTGAGAAGCCTCCAGTCAGAGTGCAGCCTCAGTTGCGGTAGGGACCCCAGGAGTGGATGGGTTGCAAAGAGAAGCTGAAGCTTGGTGTGGTAAGAGACCAGGAGAGGCCACTGGTGAAGGGGTGCTCTTAGTTACAGTGAGACCCCAGAATATTTGAACTCTAGGATTGTGGGACATCCACCAAGAACAGTGTTGATGTAGAATGGAGCCAGCCTGTGCTAACCAAAATAACTGTCTGTATTCTAGGAGGTAGAGCTGGAACATTGGGGCTGCCCAAGCCCTTTGTAGTTCAGAACATCGTTTGTTAGTTCCAGACACCAGACCTCAAGCTTTTGATGTTGTTGGATGTTGATTTTGCTTGATACGATTGTAACTGTGCTTTGGTTATTCCCTCTTGGAATAAGAAAGTATTTAAATTTCTTTTTAAGTTTCATGGGAGCCTACTTTGGATATTTTAAAAGAAACTTTGAACTTTTAAAGTTACAGAAGTTTTGTTTATTTTTTAAAAGACTATAGGACTTAAAATGTGCTGGTGTTTTATATTAATCTAAGATCTTGGGGACAAAGGAAGGTGATGGCTTTACAGTGATGTGTTTGTGTGACAAGATGACAAGGGGATGACCTGTGCGGTTTATCTTGGTTGTCAACCGGACACTCTCAGGAAGAGGGAATCTCAGCTGAGGAACTGTCTCCATCAGCCTGATCTGTGGACATCTTTGAGGCATTTTCTTATTGATGTAGGGAGGGTTCAGTCCTCTGTGGATGGTACCGTGTCTAGACAGAAATCCCTGAGTTATGTAAGGAGTGTAGCTGAGTAAGTAACATCAGTAAGCAGTATTCCTCTCTGGTCTCTGCTTCAGTTACTGACTTCAGGTTCTCGCTTCTAGCTCATATCCTGACTTTCTTTGATGATGGACATGGACTGTAACCTTTTACTACCCGAATTGCTTTTGGTCATAGTGTTGATGACAGCAGCAGAAAAGAACATCAGGACAGGCACTGTCTCCAAAGAGCAGGAGTCCAGTCAGTCAATAGAAGAGTGAGGTGGCGAGAACTTAAAATGGTTAACACCCAAGTTACCAGATTTGGTGGTGTTTGTGTCAAATGCAATTGTCACAAAAACTCCTACGATGACGATGAAGGAACTGAGAAATCGGCTCTGCTAACAGAGCCCCTGAGAGGGTCTCTTTGTCGATGGCTTCCTTGAGAATCATACAAGGGACTGCGGTGTTGGTACCATTATAAAGACAAAAGTGAAAGCCAAAGCATGTGAGTGCACGAGAGATGTCACCGCAGATGGCCGGGGCCACTGGCCTTGGTCAGTGAGAAGGTGGTTGCTTCAGAGCAGTGTCTAAATCACACTGAAAGCAGAAAAAGCTGCACTCACTCCTCTCACACACTCAGCAATGCAAAATGCATTGATGTGGAGGCACCTGGGACTCTGGGTCTTGGAAAGCTTGACCTGGTTGTGTTGTGGTTACCATGGAGACTATTGGTGAGTGTGTGTGTGTGTGAGGGTGTCTCCTGGAACACAAGATGTCAATTAGGGCTTCTCTTCTGCTGAAGTGGGCACAGGAGCCTAATGGAGGTTGAACTTGACCCTCTCATGTGTATAAATTGCTTTGATGTCTGTGGTGGGCAGTGTCTGAGACCATAGAATAAAGCTGCCCTGAACTGTCAAAGATTGGAGAGGAAAATGGAATCATCTGAGAAGAGACCAGGAAGCCTCTGGGCAGGATTTAGGTGACTAGAGACAAAAGGAAGGATATGAGACCTTTGTGGAGTAGAGGATGATGAAAGGGTCACAGGGCTATAAGGGCCAGACTAAGCTATATGAGCTACACCATCAGTGCTGGACATCATCTTTGCTTATTTTAATTGAAATTTTTTAACTTGTACATGTTAAAGTGACTTAAAATGCAAGGTCAAATAATTAATTTTCCATCATTTTGTAAGTTGGGGGGTTTACTAGGATTGTATTTACTTTTTAAAGAATATTTTTCTTAATTCTTTGAGAATTTCATACTATGTATTTTGATGGTATTCACTCACACCTAACTCCTCCTACATCTGTTCTTTCTGTTCTCATCTTCTTACCCACCAGACTTTGCTTTTTTTTCTTTTAAAAACCAGCAAGTCTTATTTGTTACACTGCTACTCCTGTGTATGTGTGTGTATAGTCTTCTGCTAGAGCAGTGGTTCCCAATCTTCCTAATGCTGCAACCCTTTAATACAGTTCCTCATGTTGTGGTGACCACAACCATAAAATTATTTCCTTGCTACTTTATAACTGTAATTTTGCTATTTATGAATAGTAATGTAAATATCTGATATGGGACCCCAGAAGGGGTCATAACCCACAGGTTGAGAACCACTGTGCTGGTGCATGGTCAACCTATCATGAGTCACATCATTGAAGAATAATGACTCTCTCTCAGCCACTATCAATTGCCAATAGGTCTTCAGGTAGGGGCAGGACTTGGTGCCTGCCTCTCCTCTTCCCTGCTGGGTTTGGTCTGGCTTGAGCTTATTCAGATCCTGTGCATGCTGTCACAAGCCCTGTGAGGTCATATGTGCAAATACCCTGTTGTATCAGGAAACACCAGTTTCCTTGAACTGATGTGTAATCCAAAGTTTTCCTGTGTCCCGCCCAGTCCCACAGCCGCTCTGTCCCAAGCAAACACACAGAGGTTTATATTATTTATAAACTGTGTGGCCTATGGCTTCAGCTTCTTGCTAGCTAGATCGTTCATCTTAAATCAACCCATTTCTATAAATCTATATGCTGCCATGTGGCTGTGGCATTATCAGTCTTCTGACATTTTGTTCTTCCTTTGGTGGCAGGCTCACATCTCCCAGACTTTGCCTTTCTCCTCCCTCTATTTCTGCTTGAATTTCCAACCTGGCTGTAAGCTTTCTTGCCATAGGCCAAAACAGCTTTATTTATTATCCAATGGGAGCCACACATATTCATAGCATACAGAAAGACATCCTACAGCACTGATGTATTACCTCTGGCTCTTACCATCTTTCCTCCAAGTCTTCCATAAACATGCAGGAACCTTGAGGGGAGGGGTATGATATGTATGTTCCACTTAGTGCTGAGAATTCTGCCATCTTGTATTCTCTGAATGTTGATCAGATGAGGGTCTCTGTATTGATCACCATCTACTGCAGGAAGATGCAATTGATTTAAGCTGCATGTGTCATGAGAAGTACCCCATCACCACACTTATTTCTGATACAGAGTCTTATTGTATAGCCCTGACTGGCATCAAACTCTCAATTCTCCTGCCTCAGCCTCCCACATACCAATAGTATAGGCAAGTATCATCATGCCTGACTGAAGTGTTGTCTTTCATGGAAAATGGAAATAGCTTGGAATATCATTGAATTTATATTTGAACATAATCATACTACCCACTTTCATTTTTAATTTCCACAGAGATTTAACCACTGGTTTTTAACCACCTCAATTTCACATTGTGATATTTTTAAGGTCATGTCTAAAGAAAAATCATTTGAAGGAAATCAGTGTGCTGATAGACTATTGGGTATATGTCCATTGAAGGAAATACAGTGTGTTGATAGACTGTTGGGTATATGTCCATTAAAGAAAATACAGTGTGCTGATAGATTGTTGCGTATATGTCCATTGAAGGAAATACAGCGTGTTGATAGACTGTTGGGTATATGTCCATTGAAGGAAATGCAGTGTGCTAATAGACTGTTGATTATATATTGAAGAGAGCATGCCACTGACTTCTTGACTTCTCTTTGTGTTTCAAATTGTCTTCAATGGACATATATTGCCCTAAGAATCAGAGTTAATTAACATATGCCAATACTCTCAATAAATACCTGTTCCTCCTACATCCTTCCTCAAACTATGAAGCTTTCTGCTTCTTTTAACACACTTATCTGCTTTGAAAATGAAATCATAAAAAATTCAATCTTCAAGGACTAGAGATGGTTTAGGAGCTGAGAGATTGCACCGCCATTGCAGAGGACCCAGGTTCAGTTCCTAAAACCCATCTTGGCTTGCAAGCATTTGTAACTCCAGCTTCATGGGGATCTGACACCTCTGGCCTACACAGGCACAGGTACTCATGAGCATATACACACAGACACGTGCACGCACACACACGCACACACACCCCACATGGAGACAGAGAGACAGGGAGACACGGAAGAGACATGCACATGTGGATACAGACATGAATGCACACACATGGATGGAGGCACACATATACACACACCAAGGGAGGAACACACACACACACACACACACACACACACAGGATTTTAAAAACTTGAATTCGATAAAAATTTTAGTTTTACAGCTTGCCCAAGTTAGGTACAGTGTTGGTGTCTGGGTGAAAGCACAGATCAAGTCCTGTCAGCACGACCCAGAGCAATGCCTAGTTCATAGGATACATCACATGTCAGGTTGGAGGATGTGGCGAGTGTGGCCTGGGGTAAGACTGCTAGCCTAGCAAGTGTGCAGCCCTGGGTTTGAACCCTGGGACCCCAAGTACCAAGGAGAAAAGCTGTTAACCTTTCCATTTTCCATCTCATTTACATTTCTATTTTTTCTATAATTTATAAAGCTGTGGGCAGTTAAAAGCATATGCATATTGCTCAACTATGTAATATTTTGGGGTTGCTTTTGGACCAGTCACCTTATAAAGTCTTAAAAAGTATTTTTCCAGTGACTTCAAAATCAGTTTCATGTAGAACATGAGGGAGCAGCAGTTTGGGTAAGTTGGGGTAACCGTGTCTGATGTGTTAAGTGTAGCTTATGTTGGGCTGTTGTGATCCAGTGCTCAGTATGGTTGGTGATTTTAGTAGTGACACAATATTATTGGGAACTTGTTACTTGGAGCCAACAGACAGGATTCCCTACCGAGGAGCCAGAGAAATTGCAGACAGATTCACAGCATCCATCAATCTGTAGAATTTTATATATGGAAGCGTTGCTTAAATGTCATTTTGAATTTAAAGAATTCAGTATCTGAGTGGTAGAAACCATCTTTAATATCTTGGAATGATAGTGGACAAGACACAAGGGGATGCTAAAATTTAGTCAAATGTCCTCATTTTACATTTGAGTCAAGGCCTGAGCTCTAGATCGATAGGATAAAGTCACTAAGTGCGGAGTCTGAGATTGAGTGAGTTTAGGAAATACACAGACATTAAAAGAGTTTACTCATAAAGTTCCTCCTCCTCCTCCTCCTTTTGGAAAAAATCTGGCAAACAGTGTTCCCTTCCCCAAGATTATAATAATACTCTGTGTTCCTTTCATCGGGGAATATCGCTGTTTAGCTTTTACAGTTACGTCTGTGAGCTCTCACAAGTGAAATTTACATTCCATATAAAGGTGAGTCAAGTTTTTCACATGTGATCGATAGATTTCTACTTATTAAAACTTCCCCTCCGCTAGTGAGTTGTAGTGGAGATACACGCAAAACTGGTGACTGTGCTCAGAGATGATTCTGAGTGACTTCTCCATGGCATTGACCCTGGGTGTCTCTCCTTGTCCTGGGTCACACTGTGCTGACAACTTAGCAGGTTCTTTGGCTTTATTTTTCTTATTGGGACTGGCTTGATTATTCTGGTTTCTTCTAATTCCTGTAAAAATTGTAAAAGAAGCTCACCAATCTTTACTAGTTTCCTGGGATTTTGACTGGTCCACACTAAGTCTTTGGATCTGGAGATCTGTGGGCATTTTCACTCTCTGTGCTTTGCGTTCTGCATGTTTGCTGTGCACTGACCTGTCATATGCTTGATATGTTTTAGAAAATCATTCCAACACTGAGCTATGCTTGATAAAATTAATATACTCGTAATGTGTGCAAAGTCATGTTTGATATAGGTAGGCTTTACACGATTATATTTCATTGAATACATGTAAAACTTCTGAACAAAAAAATATTTTAAAAGTATTGCCTCAATAAAGCTAGTTAGTATATCTTTCTCTCTTTTTGTCTGTATGTGTGTACACATGCACTGAAAATGTATAAGATCAATTCTCTTAGCAAAATTAAGAGTGTACAGTATTAGCTATAGTCATCACACCATACAGGAGACTTTTTGTTACTGTAAGTTTATACCTTTCTATTTACATTGGTTTATCCTATCCCTGAACATATGTTTCTCCAGCTTACTTACATTTAAATAACAAATTTCTCTTAGTAATGTTTTTTGTCAGGGTTCTGTGTGGCTATCACAAATATTTTTATTCAAATTATTTACTATTTTACATTATATCAGGTCACATTTAAACCCTGTCTATGTATACATCATGAAATACAATTAACCTTTCATTTGTTGCTTTTGATTGACAATATTGTTAGTCTGTTTGCAGAGATCTTTAGTTTTCTGAATGAGTCAGCATTAGAGAATCAGATGCTCATGAGATTTTATTTTTCAGCAGCTGTGGTGACTTCCTTTCTCTGCTGACCAGGATGTCGGCCTTGAAAGTGAAACATGATGATGGGCAACCCTGTTCCTTTTTGTGTGTATCTATTGTAGGAAGTGTTGGACAACACTGTGTTTTGATTGTGTCTGTTTTGGAAGTTGCTGAACAACACCCCCCCTTTTTTTGATTGTGTCTCTTGTGAAAGGTGTTGGATGTTTAGTCTGAGAATTTGGGGCCACCTGTCAACATCCTCTGTGAGGTGACGGAAGTTTTGTGCTAGTCTGTTTTCCTGCTTCTCGTGAAGGTGTTGATTTTCATGAAATGTTTTGATAAATTATGATTAATGATAACTAGGAATTGTTAGTCAAATACATCATTAAAAGTCTAGAGAAACAAATGGGCAGAAACCACATGTCTGCAATACATACATTGATAAAAGACTGATAAAGAACGGCAGTAAACCCAGCTAAAGTGAGCAAAAAGAACTTGAAAGCTTTGAATGGACAAAACTTACCCAATGGATAAACATCCTTGAGTTCATGCTAATATGAAGACAAGATCAAATAGAAAGAAATGGATGAGAAGGGACTAATAATCTTTATTGAAGAGCTGTAGACTATATATATTTCCTCCTCTGAGATTTTTGGGTTTCATTTCTCCTCTTCAGAGGTGAGTGGCACATAGTGGCTGGCCCGCAAAGAATAGACCATGAAAAGGAAAAAGTTTTGACACAGTGGAGAAACCCCCAGGGTACTGCCTTCACCAAGGGATGAAGGCAGAGGCAAGCCATGTCAATAGCACATACTCGCTGACGTGATGCAGAAAGCTGGGCATCTCAACTCCAGATGCCCCATGAGACATAGCTATGATTCTGAGTTCTGTTCAAAACTCAGCAAGTAGGCATGCAGGATAGACCCTTGGGATTGCGCAGGAACACAGGATAGACTCTTGGGAGTGTGCAGGAACACAGGATAGACTCTTGGGAGTGTGCAGGAACACAGGATAGACTCTTGGGATTGCGCAGGAACACAGGATAGACTCTCGGGAGTGTGCAGGAACACAGGGAGCAAGAGAAGCAGGGTGGTCTGGGTGAGGGGCTGTGAGCATCTAGCAGTGAATAAGTACAGGCAGAACAATCCCCATATCCAGGCAGGACTTGCCATGTGCCTTCATGTGCCAAACGCGAGGCCCTCTTAAAGCTTCATCATTGCAGAGGCAAGGTAACAAGTGTACATTGAAGGAAAAACAAATCCAAATATGTTTTCCAAATTAGTTTTTAAAATGCCAATTATATATCAATGGAAGCAATATTACTTTAAAATCATGTTTTCTGTGTTATAATATCCATTCAGTTTCTAGATAAGCGACGCTAATGTGGAAAGTCATTTCCTCAGTGCACACCCAGTAATGAAGTCACTTAGATGAGATTGCCTACTTGATTTATCACCACAACCAGGTGATGGCAACACTTCCCTGGAAAGCTTTTACAATTTATCAAGTTGTGTTGGCCCAAAGAAAGGTAATTACTTTCTTTAGGCTGGTGTGATGTGTGAAACAGTACCGGCACTGGAGATGTTTGCCACGACCAATCTTTTACTTAGAATTTAACTATGACACATTTGCTATATGTAGAGCAGTCATTGAAAGTTTCAAGGGCACAGGGTAATGCTTTCCCAGGCTCGGCATGTCACCATGAGGATGGGGCAGATTTGTTTTACAGACTGAGGGACAACAGACAGTGGTAACAAGAAAGCACATTTAGATACAACAGAATGAGGCTGTCATCAATAATTACAGTTATCCCTCAATGGATTATTGTAAACCAATGAACTTCCCACTTGGAAAGAATTAACAGTGGCTGGGTGTAACGTCAAGGAGAAGCAGAAATGATTCTTACGTTATGCAGAATACACTGGGCTAGACTACCTAGGACATGGCTGAAGCTTTTGTGTTGGCTGAGACACAGTACCAACAAGCAAGGGTTCTAGACAAGATTTCCATCTTGACAACTCATTAAGTTTGTCAAGTGAATGATATATCTTTCTGTAGTACATTTTGCTAAGTCTGTGTCAGAGTTCATTCCATAGGGAAAATGAAATGTGCTTCTACATATCTTGGAACACATTTAAAATACCATATTTGTCTATGTTCCTATTCATTCCATCAATGTAAGAATTTAAGTGGCTTGTAAGATCACACAGAAAATTGTAGCAAACAGATACATGATGGTGTTTCTGAGGGACCTCTTTGTCTCTCTTCTGATGGAAGCTGCCACCTTTTCCTTCATGAATACTTCTCCCCACATCTATGGGTTTCTATTAAAGCTCATGTCTTCTGTCCCATCATATATCACCAGAATTAATTAGTTCAGGAATTGATATCAGATGCAAGGTGAATTGTAACTGGCACCTAGTGGGAGAAATCCATGGAGTCCGCTTTAAGGGCAAATGTGGGGGTATTGTGTTCCCCAAAATATTGTGTATGCTAATAAACTTATCTGGGGTCAGAGAACAGGACAGCCACAATATTAAACATAGAGGTTAGGCAGTGGTAGCATACGCCTTTAATCCTAGCATTCCAGAGACAGAAATCCCTCTGGATCTCTGTGAGTTCAAGGCCACATTAGAAACAGCCAAGCATGGTGACACAGCCTTTAATCCCAGAAAGCCAGCCTTTAATCCCAGGGAGTGGTGGTAGAAAGCAAAAAGGTATATAAGGCGTGAGGACCAGAAACTAGAAGCCTTTGGCCTGGAGAAACATTTGGCCTGGTTAAGCATTTAGGCTTTCAAGAAGCAGCAGTTCAGCTGAGAGCCATTCGGATATGAGGACACCGAGGCTTCCTGTCTGAGGAAGCAAGACCAGCTGAGGATCCGGTGAGGTGAGATAGCTGTGGCTTGTTCTGTCTCTCTGATCTTCCAGTGTTCACCCCAATACCCGGCTCAGGTTTGATTTTATTAATAAGAACTCTTAAAGATTCATGCTACAGGCAAAGGAATTTATTTGGGAAGAAAACTCACAAGACAGAACAGAGGAATTGGTCACAGGATCTTGGAAAGGTGAGGCACAGTCCCATGCTGTTTTTCCACCTGAAATCTGCCTGGTCTGTCCCAGCATCCAAAACCACAAGGGAGCAAAGAAGAAGAGCGTACATACGTGCATCTCAAGTCTTAAGGGTCCCAAGTGGCCATGCCCCAGGGGCATGTCCATGCTTCTGGATATCCTGGAAGACATGTAAAATGCTATATTTGTCCATGTTCCTATTTATTCATCAATGTAAAAATTTAAGTGGCTTGTAAGACCACTCAGAAAGTTGAAACAAACAGATACATGGTGTGTCTGAGGTGCCTCAGCCTCTTTGTGTCTCTTCTCATGGAAGCTGCCACCCTTTCCTTCGTGAATGCTTCTCCCATATCTGTGGGTTTCTATTAATGTCTTCTGTCCTGTCATGTATCACCAGAATTAGTTCAGGAATTGATATCAGACCAAGCTGAATTCTAACTGGCACCATCTCTAAAATTTTCTTGAAAGAAGAATGTGAACTTGTTCTTTGTTTTGGTATCCCTAAGATGTGGCTGGTCACCTCCAAGGCTGTCTTTCTTGCTTGAGCAGATAGCCTCTTGGAACCAGGGAGGCAGGGCCCTGCATGTAGACATGCTGAGATGCTATTTCCAGCTTTCAAGTGTCCAGACTTAGAGCTATCTTGTTATTATGGCTTATTCTTAGAATACCTTATTTTTCAGCTGGTAACAACCCTGATTTTATCCCTGGAGTTAGACCCAGTTGGATTTTGGAGACTTTTTTTTTTTTCCTTGACAGTATGAAAAATGAATTTGAAAAGAAAAGTAATAGCAATTAATCAATAATCATTAAGGGCCAAGTGAGTTAATTATGCTAAGTACCTGGGACATGTATATTCAGTGAAGGCTTAGGAATTTTCACTTTTCACTAGATGAGATGTTCTGATTGGAGAAATGTAATGAAGACCTCTATGCAGAAACACAGTAATATACTTAAGGTCTGATGCTATGATCAAGGACAAGTTTAATGACAAACCCATAGAGGTAAGAACCTGAAGGAAGGCTGCAGAGATGGCTCAGTGCTGAGTGCTTCCAGAGTTCAGCTCCCAGGACCCATAGCAGGAGGTTCACAGCAGACTGTGATTCCGATTCTAGGAGACCTGATGTCTTCTTCAGGTCTCCATGAGCATGCATGTGCACCTACAGTCCCACAGACACACAAATGAAAAGTAAAATAAAGAACTAGAGAAGTCAAAGTAATGCCGGAATTTACTGACAGAATGATGAGGCCTTTACAAGGGAGACATTTGAGGAAACCAGTTAAGGATGGGAGGGATCTTGGACTATCATGATATTCTACTCATGTTAGAACAGGCACATTTTTAGGTCACAACACAACATCACTTTAGAATGGAAATGATTTATTATACACAGAATTGAGCTGAGATACAGATGAGGAATTATGTTTTTGATTTATGCATATTTATTCAGACTATTTTATTTCTCAGGAACTATGAGCAATGACAGTTATCAGAACACCTCTGAACCATGAACCCCTGTTTTAATAAACTTAGAGTCCATGTAGAGCCTTCAGAGTAACTACCCTGAGAGGACGTCAAGAACATCTAGAATAGATTCTAAGAGAACACTAGATGGGGCAGGAGGCATCACACCTTGCCTTGGAGTCCAGAATTGTGCAGTGTATTGGGAACCTGTTCACCCACATGTGCCTCAGCAAAGTGACTCCAGTGAGTTACAAAGGAGAACTAGGCAGGTAACACTGGAAGAAAACTCCTCAGAGTGCTTAGAGCAAATAGGATGACAGCCAAGTGAGGATGCTGGGAGGCTCCAATGTCCTTGTTTTCATCTCCTCTGAGTCTTTGGATTTCTCCAAGGCTCTTCCTAATTTTCTGCTGCTGTACTGGAGCATGGCTGGCATGTTGGTAGGATGAGTGGGAGGAAATGCTTTCTATAATCTTCAGGTTAGAGCTAAAGTCTTTGAGTGGACTCATGCCCTGAGGCATGTGACCCTCATACATACTTCTTTGGCTTCACTGGGGAACAGAGGGGTGTCTAATGGTTCTCCAGCTATGGCCCTGCCTCCCACCTCACTCCACTCCCAGACAGGCCCTGGGAAAGACTCTAATCATGGAGAGTGATTTTGATTGTGGAGAATGTTGAGTGTATTCCATAATGTCCACTTTCCTTCCCCTACCAGCACAAGGCAATGAA
Source organism: Peromyscus melanophrys (assembly GCA_902168415.1). NCBI lineage: Eukaryota > Metazoa > Chordata > Mammalia > Rodentia > Cricetidae > Peromyscus > Peromyscus melanophrys. The sequence goes on from CABHPR010116789.1 coordinate 21,887, forward strand.
CTTAGCTTTCTGTCATGAGTGCTCAGCCAGGTTCCTGGAGTTACGACAGTGTGGCCCTCTCTGAGTGTGTGCCCTCCAGAGTTCTCACACCCATTCTATGTCATGCTTGGCTCATATTTTATCGTAATTGCTTATACACATTTCTACCAGCTTGTGATTTCCCTGGCTTCAACATAGTGCCTGCAGGTCCTAGCTGTACTATTAGGCATTTATCCTGTCTTCAGGTGTGGTGCTTGTGGCTTGCCTTGCATCTCATGGTCTTTGTCCAAGAAAAGCCCTGTTTTTCAGTTCACTCAATTGTGGTGTTGTTGTTATATTATTATTATTACTACACAGGAAGTTGACTCAGAAGCTCTTGACATGTCAGAATTGAAAGGGAAAGCATGACAATGCAATCAATGTAGAAAATATATCAGGAAAAATAGCAGGAAGCTCAGCACACATTTGGAAGCTGAGTAACACCTTTATAAATACTCGAAAGATCAAAGGAGGGCTCTCAAGGGATCAAAGACATTGGACTAAAGTAAAGGAAGCCAGGACATAGATGTGTGTGTAAGACAGTCAAGGCTGTGCTCAGAAGGTGGCTTCTCACTCTTAATACTTAGACTCCTCCCTTTCTAGTCTACTCAGTACTTAATTCCCTACCTTAAGGAATGAAAATAAAGAACAATAATATCACAACATGACCAGAAGGAAATACATGGCCATCATAACGGCATCAATGACGACAATCAAAACCAGAAACATAATAGAGAAAATCGTGGCACCAAATCTGGTTTCTGTGAACGTCAGCACGATCCATCCACCTTGAGCAGATCTGAGAAACTGAGGAAGATGACATGAAGTTCCTGCATGTTTCTGCCTCTGAACAGCCTACCTCCTGGGACACCAGAGCTTCACCAGGCAGGTGAGGGTGACTCAGGCTCTTGGGAGATAATCTCAAAACAATAGAGATTTGGAGCATGCAAGAGGCTTGGGTGAGTTTGGTTTAGAATCACATGGGGATCCTTAAGACACAGACTTAGAGAGGATACTCAGAAAGCACTTCTCCCTGAGGTCGGGCTTGACTTGGATTGCAAGGTTTTAAGAATCACACTGCTGGAGGCTGGAGAGATGGCTCAATGAGTAAGAGCACTTGCTCTTCAGGCAAGTGGACCTGAGTTCACATCCCAGCACCCACATAAAAGCCAGGAATGACTATATATGTCCATAAACCCAATCTTGGAGTTTAGAGACAGTCTGACCCAGGCCAACGAGCCTAATCCAATCAGTGGGTCAGTGAGAGAGATACTGTCTCAAAAATAGAATATGAGAGCCATAGAAGAAAAATACCCTGTGTTTTCTTCTGACAGCTGCATGTTCACACATGGACACAAGCTCCTAGGTATGTGCACACATACCCCCGACACACCCACTCACACTGCTGTTCACTGATAGTTTAGTTTGAGCAAGTTTAGTAAACTTCAGTCATGTTTAGGAAATAAGATGTTGCTGGATTGGAGCTGGAAATCACAAGAACCTGATGCAAATTTCTTCCTTCCTGGAGGCTTTGTTTTGGGAAAGTCTGAGTCAGGTGCTGGTGTTCAGTGGCACGGACACTTCTGTGTGGTCACTGTTGAACACGGGCCGCACACCTGACATTACCCATAACCACTCGTGCTTTTCTTGGTCTGGTTCAGCAATAATGAAAGGTAATGGTGACATGTTTACATTTCACTGAATTTAATCTGTGAGGTTATTGGCCCCTTGGGAAATATTATAATAATTATTATTATCTTCAAGTAATCAAGTGCCAACATCTCAGGATGGTTTATTTGGAGTCGTGAAACTGAGTGTTTATTTGGAAAAAATATGTTTGTAATACAATATGCAGGCACATTATGCAGTTTGCTAGAGGGGAACATGGGCAAATTGATTTGCAAGTAAAATATTTTGTAGAATTAACATCGGCGCCTTTTTGTGACTTGAAATATTCTGAGGTTTTAGAAACCATTTTTTTTTCATTTTGTTGTATTTGGACTTTTGAGGATGAATGAGAGTTGCTGTATAGTCCCAGATGGGATAGAACTCGTTATGTAGATTAAGATGGTCTGAATTTACAAGAGTCCTTCTGCCCCTGCCTCTGAGAGACCACTCCTTCATGATAAAGTTATTTATGGAATTTAAAATGTAATGGCAAAGAAGAATTCTGATAGCATAGTTTTAAATGTAGACACATTGATGAAATGTAATTAATCAACAAGGGGGCCCCAGGTCAACTATCTTGTCTGCTTTCTTGAGTCTTGTTTAGCATCTTTTACTGATGGGGCTTGCTGACGAATGCCTGTAACCTCAGCAACCAAGGAGACAGAGGAAGGATAATAGTGTCCATGAGAGGGAGGCTAGTCTAGCAGCTTTCAGACCGTCCTGTGTGACTGAAGTCTGGCCTCATGCAACAGAGGAAGGAGGGGTCCTTGACTATCTAGCAGTCATGAGATGCTCATTTGCTCTAGGAAAGTTGGCAGGCAGTTCACAGGTTTTCTGTAGGACCCACCCCTTGATGCCCACGTCACATTCCCCACTGCTCTGAGTTTGCCCCTGTGTACATGCAGCACAGTTCTGAGGGTCACGGGAAAACACAGCTCAGCCACTGCCCCTTGATCAAATACTTACAACTTAGTTACTGCTCTGTAGCCAGCTTCAGTTTCCAGTGGGACAGTCATTTTCATGTTGCTCTTGTTGACAGGGGTTGTGGAAATCTTTGGGCATTTATGTGTATCTAGGTTTTAGATAGAGTTCATGAAGTTTATGAAAACTTCCCTCGAGCCTATAGACCGACTGCCATAGATGACCAGGTGTTGAACATTGAGTTTTTAATTTAAAAAATTTGGTAGATGTCTCATTTTATTTAGGTCTTTACTATCTTCTAAAAATGTCCTATGCCTCTCTGCTGAGATGGCATTTTTATAGAACACTAACTCATGTTCATTTGTTTAATTATGTAAATTACCTTTTTATATTATTATGTGTTTATTTAGTGTATGTGGTGGGGTGTGAAAGTCAGGGAACAACTCATGGAAGCTGGTTCTCTCTTTCTATACCGTGAGGCTGGGGAATTAGAGCAGGCGGGATGGCTAATGATGAGCCATCTTGCCAGCCTGGCTTCTAAATTATTTTTTTATTGCTGTAGATTAGAAATAAATTATAACTTTGTATATGGGCTTATGTAAGATTTAAATAAGATTTGCCAAATATTATTAGTTATGATAATGTATCTGCAGATTATCTCAGATTTCTTAATAGATGATCTTATTTTCTAAAACTAATGACAATTTGGCTTATTTCCTTTCATTTTTATCTTTAGCTTTTTTTTTTTTTTTTTTTTTTTGGTTTTTCGAGACAGGGTTTCTCTGTGTAGCTTTGCACCTTTCCTGGAGCTCACTTGGTAGCCCAGGCTGGCCTCGAACTCACAGAGATCCACCTGCCTCTGCCTCCCGAGTGCTGGGATTAAAGGCGTGTGCCACCAACGCCTGGCTATCTTTAGCTTTTTATTTGTACATTTTTATTTGCTTAGTTTGATCCTTACCCAAAAGGAAATGCTTGTAACATTTAATGCATTTTGCACTTTACAAATGCAGGGTGGAGGGAGGGTATAACCAATGGTTAGGACACCCCATGAAATCACGTCCTGGTAGAGAAAACAAGCATTGTGAGGTGTGTCGGGTCTGCCTGGATCTTATCTTCCCACTCCAGACTTAGTTGCTCATGTGGGATAATGATGTCAGAAAAAGAGGCAAGGAGGCCGTCTGGACATTCCAAAAAGACACCAAAAGCTCTGAAGAGACAGTGGATGTGGTAGCAGGAAACTATCTGCATCTTGATATTTTTCCTCAAGTCAGAGTTGGAGATTTCTCAATAGTGAGATACACAAGGCACTGAGATGCACGAAGCAGCTAAGGATGAAGAGGGCCAGCCAGCTAGGGGAAGAGGGCTTCCAGCTGGAAATCTAGCCCCAGGGGTTAGGTTTCAGGGTATATTGCTGTGAGGTGTCCTCTGGACATAGTTGTGACTATGGAGACTTTTTATCAGGGATGAGAAGTTTCTTTCTGCTGAGCACAGTAACTCATACCATACACAGGGCAGTCAAGGGGCCAGAGACAGTTCAGCCCTTTCTGTTCACTCTCCAGAATACCCGTGCTGGACAGCTCTCCTTAGAGACAGACTGGTCCTCATGGCCTCCTCTCTCTCCTGTCATGTGATGGGAAGTCTTACCTGCTTTGTGTGGATCCTAGAGAAGTCCCTGTACTAAACTGAACTTAGTTTCTCAGAAGATGCTTAAGTGGGGGTCAGCAATCCTTTCCTCTGGTGCCTGGACAGTGTTATACATCCTGGCTCCTGGTTCACTAGAGAGAGACAGTGGATGGCTGTGACTGACTTGTGGGTACTTGCTTTTCCTCCTGGGCTTCTCGCCACTCAGTAGTTTTACAATATCATTTTTTTTCTGTCTCTGTGTGTGTTCCTGCATTTGCTGCTTCACACGTGTTACAGGTATGCATGAGCATGTTTGGAGGCCAGAGGACAAGCTTAGCTGTCAATCCTCAGGAGACAGGGTTGCTCGCTGATCTGAAGTTCTCCAAGTAGAAGAGGTTGTCGGGGAAATGGGTCCTGGGGATCCTCTTCTCTCCACTTCTCCCAAGCTGAAATTAAAAGTGTGGGCCACTGTGTCTAACCGTTAGGTGGGTTCTGGGGACTGAACTCGGGTCCTCACACAGGCATGGCAAGCAGTTTACTGATTGAGCATCTCCCCAGCCCTAAGTATAATTTTATTTATACAACTGGCAACATTTCAACAATTCTAAGAAACTTGGGTTCCTTCTTTTTTTTTTTTCTGAATATCAATTCTTAGCCTCCATTCCCTCCTCTTGGGCCCCTAGTTAGAGCAATCTTAAAATGTCTCCATTTCTTTTTCTTTTTCCCTTTTTTTTTTTTTGTGGTGTAACACCTTTCATGTTTCTCACCTATTTTCTATCCATTCTACATGTTCAACAGTTTCTTCAGCTCTGTGTGCCGGCTCAGTTCCCCCTCAGCCTTCTCTGATCTTCGTGATGTGTTTTTCTCTGTATGTTCCCTCGTAGTCCTTTGGTGCCTCAGCCATATGCATGTGTGTGTTTATACTCACACCTTATCAAGATGTACATCTGTGTATGCACATATTATTTAATTCCAGTACAAAATCTAGATAACAAAGGCAATGTACGTTTATTTCAGAATCTTAGGAAAAACTGAATAGCAATATCACAGGTACATTCTGTCAATAGGTTATTAGGTAAACGGATAAACGGAGGGTGGAGGGCTAGGCCTTCCCTGATAATCCAACTCCACCTGGTAATGTGGAGACCATGTTGGAGTTGGAACTTGGCAGTTTGCATCCCAAAATGAAAAGTCAGAGGAGTCGAGAGGCATCAATGGACGGAAAATCAAGGGGGAATTGTGTGTGTGTGTGTGTATGTGTGTTAGGTCTGAAATCCTGTCACATGTCTTCTCCAGTTGTTCTGCTCTTCAGTTCTTGAGACAGAATCTCTTATTGTCTCAATTGCAGTTCTTTATTGGCTACATTGGTTGGCCATCGAGGCCCAGGATTCTCAGGTCCCCACTCCTCCAGATCCACAGGATTACAAGAGCATGCTGCCATCTCTGGCATTTTATGTGAGCGCTGCTGTCAGAACTCAGCTCCTCATGTTTGCATGATAAGGAATTTCCTATTGTGATTCCCACCCCCAGCCCTCTGGGCGGGGGGGAGATCGATGAGGAACAATCCTGGTTCTCCTCACAACCTGCCCGTTCATCTAAAAAGTACAGCAGTGGGAGCTGATAGCCTCCATGGCACCAGAATCAACCTCCCCGGTAAGGGCAGAGGATCCAGAACACCAGCGCCTCCAGGCAAATGCCTGAGATGGACACAGCTTTACCTTTCACATTCTGGGTGAGAGCATACATCCTGGATTCAGTCACGATAAAAGAACAGATTAACCAGCTTCCGCTAAGAAGAGGGGGATGCAGAGTTCTTCATAGCTGCCGCAGCAGCCACACAAGGCTGAGGGCCTTCAGATGAAAGACTGGCAGGCAGCTCCTGTAATGGAAGCCAACCCTGACCCCAGATAGGTTCTCACCCGGGAGAGGACTGACACCAGGAAGGACAGGACAGACTTATGGCAAGACCGTAAGATTAGAGGCCAAATGAAGGCACACGAGCGCCTGGCTGAAGTGGGTGACTACACGGTGGTTGTGAAGGCAGATTTTCCTGTTATTTATTTGTGCACACACATGCCACAGCCCATATATGGAGGTCAGAGGACAACTTTCAGGAGTTGGTTTTCTCCTTCAATCTTTATGTGGGTCCCGGAGAATCAAACGCAAATTGTCAGGCTTGGTGGCAAGCGCCTTTACCCACTGAGCCATCTTACTGGTCCTGGTTTTTCTAGTTTATTTGTTTATTTATTTATTGGTTTTTTGAGGCAGGATTTCTCTGTAGCTTTGGAGCCTGTCCTGTAGACCAGGCTGGCTTTGAACTCACAGAGATCCACCTGCCTCTGCCTCCAGAGTGCTGGGATTAAAGGCGTGGGCCACCACCGTCTGGCCTTCTATAAATACTGGAATATTTTGGGGTAAAATTGTACACACAGAAAATTAATCTACTACTTGTCTGTTTTTGCATAAATATATATCATCAACAGGCTTTTTATTTCCAATCTATGGATTTAAGTGTTTGCCTTTGGGAGAATACAGGAAATATTTTCTAGAGAGAAATAACATGTCCCTTTTAAAAGGTACTGAGACTAGACAGTTACTTTAACAAAAGTAGGTTTTTAGATGTGTATTTGTTCCCATCTTCTATACTTAATTTTTCTTATATGTCAGTTTGGAGAAAAGAATCTGTAACGGTGGGGCGTGTGGCTGGTCCTCAGTTCCCATTCCCTGCAGGTTTCCTGGGCCCCTATGCCAAGTAGAAGGTGCAGAGAACGAAGTGTGTGCAGCCCTGCTGCTGTCCAACCTAGAGGACTGATAAGCAAAGCCCCGCCTCCATCCCCACCCATCTCCCCAGCTCCTGTGCTTTTGTGAAGCCCCCTTTATCATAGCGAGGCTTCCTGTGCTCCCCGGCATTCTGATGACCCATGATACGTACTTCAAAGCCTCAGCCCATCAGGAAATGCTATGGCGAGAAGTCATCCTGCATCCTGGGCTCTGGTTTCACCATTTCTCGCTGCACCCCAGCCTTGCCTCACCACACAGGGCATGGCACAGGGCTCTGCTCTTTCCCCAAGCTTTTTCTCTTTCCTGGAGGCTTTCACTGGAGGATGGAGGAAGCCAGCAAACAGGAGACCAACCTTCTCCTCTGTCCAATCACACAGAAGCCCCCTGCCACTTATCTGCAGAGAAAAGCAAGGGGATTTGTTGGCTAGCTCCAAAGAGAGGACCGGATGAGTAGCTTGTTAAAAAGGAAATAGATGAAACTTCTGTGCCTTGGAGAGAACAAATTCTGGGCACTTCCACAGACTGATTGTGTGCCGAGGAAGTCCCAGTGGCTACCACAGCGATTCAGATTCTAATGTGAACAGAGCTTTTGATTTCATGGTTCAACATAAAATGACCCAAATATAATTACTGAAGCTGATTAAGTTGTTTGCTCTGGGTCAGCAACCCTTTGCTGGCTGGACGGGTTTTTAAAGGGTCCAGAGGATGAGTACTTCCGCTTGCATTGCTCTCATTCTTCCAGAGACTTCCAGAGAAGTTGCTAATACATTGCTTGTCTTAATCACTATATCCTACTAAGGGCCACTTGATACCTATCTTTTAAAGAAAATTAGCTTAATTTTTCAGAAAGAAGTAGCAACGTCACAATGGGCACTCTCCACTGGGTGGCCGACAGTTACAAGAAGCCCAGGGGCTCACCTAGTTGTGATGAGCAGGACAGAAGTTAGAGAAAGACCAGCTCTCTGATAGGAGGAGGGTCCCCAGCCAACGACACAAAACCAGGTAGCAAGAGCGAGGGACTTAAAGGGGTGAGGAAAATGTGTTCTGTAAGACCATTTTTCAGATACTTCTATTAAAGAGATGTTGAGAGCCTGCATGCTAAAATTCAGTTTTTACTTCCTAAAAACAAAATTTGATCTAACGAAATTAGAGACTTTATCATTTAAAAAAATGTACTATGGCAGAGTTGAAAGTAGGAAAACAAAATACTAAGGGAAGATGCTTTCTGAGGAAGATCCTGAACATTTCTGTTCTAGAATTAGAGACACACTTCTTAGCTATTAATAGACTTTAAGCTCGTTTCCTGTTGCTGTTTGAAAATGTAGGTAAATCTATTAAAATTCTCAATTTAAGTTCAGCTGTGGTTTTACACTGTGGGCTATTGCTAATTTTTTTCTTTTAATGTTTATATTGATATGATCTCAAATCAACTCTTCAGCCAGATTCATACGCAGGCTTGTGCTTGTGTATGTGAGTGTGTATGTATGCATGGAGTTCTAGACAGCCCTCTCACATGTGGAGATCAGTATACCTTCGGCTCCATGAATACACAGGATAGTTCCCATGGGGCTCTTCTGCCGCCCTTCCTCATCCGTCCCCAGTTCTCTCTCCATTCTCTGCATCCTGCCAATCACTAGCCTGTTTTCTTCCTCTGTACCAGTGAGGATTCAATCATTTCTGTGTAAACTTAGCACAGGCCTCCCTGTGCCTGAGACGGCCGCACAGCCTCGTCAGCAGGTCACGGGCCTCCAGTGTGTTCATCTCTTTAACACACTGCTTGTTCGCTTTAGTGACTGGCTCAGACCCTCCTTCAGCGGTGATGAGGTTTTCAGTCTCCTTGCCAGGAGCTTAAGTGTGCACTGCCTTTTATTTTTAGTCATTGTGGTAAGTGTGTAATAACGCCTCATCTTGGTTTAATTTGCATTTTCCCTAGTAGCTAATGATAAGCAACATTTTTCATTTTCCTATTTACCTCCTGTACTTTCTCTTTTGTGAAATGTCTTTTGCCCATGGTTTAATTAGATTGTTTATTTTTTGTTTATTTGTTTATCACTGTTGAGACTTGAGAGCTCTTCATATTCAAGAGAGTAATTATTTCTAAAAGTACAATTAGATTTTTTTTAACCGCTCTATAGCATGTCTTGTAATGTTCTTAATGATCTTACAGACCAGAGTTTGAATTTCAAGCACATTCAGTTTAGGAAAATCTACTCTGAGAACTTGAACATTTGGTGCCCTTCTAGCCACAGGGGCTGAAACTTGATCATACTTTTTACTGAAATTCTGGATATGTTTGGTTTTATACATAAATCCTATGGTTCATTTTGAATTAAATTTTGTATAGGTGTGAAGTTTAGGCTGAGATGCATTAACTGTCCTTACAGGGGTCTAATTGTTTCCATACCAGTTGTATGAGTCTTGAAGTTGACTAGACTCAATCCTCTCACTGTCATTTTGGAAAATGGACCTTTAGGATTCTTATATATATATAAAAAAATTTAGGATACTACTAAAAGGTTCATTAAGCAATTAAGTCACCTTAAGTAGAATTGTTATCTTTGCTGTGTGGTCTCCCAAACTGTAGATGTAGTATCTTCATTTACTTACGCCTTCTCCCTTCTCCATAATCTTAGCAGATAGATCCTATGTATCTATATTTTAAAGTTTATAACTAAGGATTCCAGTTTTCTCTGCAGAAAATGCTACTGTATTTTAAGTGTTGGTCTCTACCAGTGTGTTTTTAGCATATTGAAATGTGACTGAATTTCATGGGCTGAGCTTGTATCTTGTGACTTGAAATTCATTACCATAATTTGTAATTTCTAATAATTGACATATTTCTTTGAGCTGTACATGTGGATGTAGTCAGCTGTGGGACAGCATCATTTTTCTTCCTTTGTCTCTGTTCCTTTCCTTCTTTCTACTTTGAATTCTTGTCCTGGCTAGACTTGTAGCTAGAGTTTTCCTGCCTGGCCCAGGGTCAGGATAAATCTCTGTCACCCGCCAGTCCCACAGCCGCTCAGACCCAACCAAGTAAACACAGAGACTTATATTGTTTACAAACTGTATGGCCGTGGCAGGCTTCTTGCTAACTGTTCTTATATCTTAAATTAATCCATTTCTATAAATCTATACCTTGCCACGTGGCTCGTGGCTTACCAGCATCTTCACATGCTGCTTGTCATGGCGGCGGCTGGCAATGTCTCCCCCACTCAGCTTCCTGTTCTCTCAATTCTCCTCTATGTTAGTCCTACCTATACTTCCTGCCTGGCCACTGGCCAATCAGTGTTTTATTTATTGACCAATCAGAGCATTTGACATACAGACCATCCCACAGCATAGACCATTTCTCCTTCTGCTCAACAAAAGCTGTACGCACAGATACTGTTCCCCCATCACAGCTTTGAGAGACAGTGTGCAGTCATTGTTCTGGTGAGAGCTAAGGGTTTTGTCAATGCACTTTACCCAGTTAATGGAGTTTTCGTCTGTCTGTAGTCTTCTATGAACTATTGATGATTGTTGGTTCCTCTTTATAATTCATGAATTGGTGTTAGATGTTTAAGATGCTTTTTCTGTGTCCATAGAGCCTTATGGATTTTCTACTTCATACTGCTTGTGTGGTGAACTACACATACTTCATGATTTTTGAATGTTGAACCAACCTTGCATGTTGGGGAAAAGAATCTCACTTGGTCACAGCAACTAATTATACTTAGATATTGCTGATTTTGATTTTAGAATCGGTGTATTTCCCATCCTTTTTTTTGGTAATTGTTATGGTTAGGCCGTGCTATCAGACAGTTGAAGGAGTATCCAAATCTACTGCACATTAAAACAGGCATACTTGTCATGAGAAAGAAGAGGTTCCCAGCCAGAAGGTTCTGCTTGTACATCACCCTTCCTTTTCTAATGACATCTCTCCCAACCATCAGGCACCAGAGTAGCCAGGCACTGGACCACGACTAACAAGACTCGCAATTCAGAGGTCACAGAAAGAATTGGGAAATTCCAAGTTAAAACTTTTGCTTTAATTCTGTCTATTTCCACAAAATAATTTACCGATTCAAAATTTTATTGATTTGTTGGATAGAGAATAAGGAAAGTACTACCTTGCTTTCTGTCGTGATTTGCAAAACTGGATTAGAAACAGACCTACTCTTCTCTATTCTTTTTTCAGTCACATAATCAAAAAGCTGTTTGAGCCCATAATAAGCCAAGAACTGCTGTGGACGGGGAGGCCAGAAGTGATGGTGGTCACTGAGGCTTGCTCTCCTGAAGCTTTGTTTGAAGAATGCTCTCCCTGTGGGTGTGGGTCTATGGTGGACATTTATGGCATGTCAGAATTTTAGTCATTTGGGAGTTTTGTAGGGACTCACTTTTAGAGTTGAGATTCAGGAGAAAGGTGTTTTTGTTTTTATTTCCGTTAACCCTCTAGAGGAAAAGGACACTGAGATACTAAGAGAGGATGTTACCCAGGGAGGATTGAAGGAAGGTATACCAACCAAAGGGCAACATGGGGGAAGGGTAGAGAGTATAGAGAAACATTGAGGAGGCAACAAGGTTATTATGAAAATGGCCCCTGTAGGTGCATACATTTACATGCTCAGTCCCTAGTTGGTGAACTGTTAGGAAGGAGTAAGAGGTGTGTCCTTCTTGGAGCATGTGTGTCACTGGGGTGGGTTTGAGGTTTCAAAAGCCCACACAAGGCCCAGTGCCTCCCCCCACCTGCCTGTCTACCTGCAGATCAGGATGTAGCTCTCAGCTACTTCTCCAGCACCGTGCCTATCATGTGCGCCATCATGCTCCACATCATGACAAGAATGTACTAACCCTCTGAAACTCTAGACCAGCCCCCAGTTAAATGCTTTCTTTTACAAGAGTTGCCTTGGTCATAGTGTCTCTCCATAGCAATAGAATAGTGACTAAGACAAACTGTGTGCAGGGACAAGGAAACTAACTAGTGAAGAGAATTAATACTTGATGTTGAAAGCTTTGGTGAGCCTTTCTTTAGAGGATAAGTTAAGCAGGAGACTGACCTGAGCAGACATGGGTGGGAATGACTACTGTCTAGCAATGAGGAAGGCTGGCTGGTGATGGGCTCAGGGACACAATGAAGATGGTGACAATAAGACCTGCAAGAGTCTTAGGTGGTGCCACCTGAATGAGATGGAGAGAGAAAGAAGTGTGTGAGGGTGAAGATTTGTGATGATTTACAGACCATAAATGAGGGAGAATATAGGATGATATTTAAATGCCAATGTTTAGACTTGAACAAGCAATGAGCTGAAGGCATTATCAGACTCTAAGGACCCAAAGGAGAACAGATTCTGAAGGAAGAAGTTAGACTTTTGGATTCTGAATGTTCAACTCTGTGATCCCAACAAGAAAATACACAGAACACTCATGCAAGTGTGTATATAGATACACAGACACATCCACATAGTGACAACATTTGAAATGATGGGATCGGAGTAGATTAAAATTATAAGGAAGGCCTGTGAGATGGACCAGGGAGTAAAGGTACTTGCTACAAAGCCTGAAGTGTTGATCAGTCCCCAGGATCAGATAGGAGGAGAGTACCAACTCCCACAAGTTGTCCTTTGACCTTCAGATGCAAGCTGTGGTAAGTGCATCCTCCCAAGAAATAACTAAATGCAGTAAAAAGAGATGATGAGGAGATACAAATTGTGGGTTGAGAAGGAAATGAAGAACACAGGTCTTGGAAAACAACGGCTTTCAGTGAAGTGAGAAATATGTTTAGCATACTTTTTCTATGAGGAAAGATGAGCAGCTTCCTCTCATTTCTCATCATGAAATCTCTGCATGACATGGGCTTGGTGCCCTGCTGGGCAGGTCCCAGTTTAAAGGCTGACCAAAGACTTCTATGATTATAAGTCAGACATGTCTGCCCAATCTCTGGGTTCAACCCCAACAACCAACAAAACAACCAACAAACACAATCCTGACTGTCCTGAAATCCAAAGGACTCATCCTACTTGAAATTTTTTTAGTGCTGGGCATGGAACCCAAAATCTATGCATGCCATGTGAGAGCTCCCCCACCAGCCATGTCCCTTGGATTCTGTTCTACTTGGATTTTGTTAGGCTGCCACGTCCCTTTCTAAATATCAAATAAATCCCTAGTCCTTGTAGCTTTCTTAATTTGTTCTTTTTCTTGCTTGAGACTTCAGTGTCCTTACACAGGAAGACCTGGATTCCTTAGCAACTGGCAGGCTCCCTATCCCGAGGCATACTTCCTCTGCCAGCTGGCATTTGGTATATCCCATATGGATTCAGGTATGGTCTACTCTCTTTTCTGTAAAATTTCTAATCTTTAAGGGCCATCTCAAAACCCTCTGTTGCCATATCTGCTTCCTCAGTACAGCTCCGATCTTAGCATTTTGGCTTCCGTTTTTGCTGTCATCTGAAATACATCTGCTTGTCTTTCACATCCCTGACTAGGCAATGACCTATGGGGCAGGCTTGCAGCTCACATACTTCCTGGAGGCTGCTGGATTGGTATCTGCTATAAAAAAAAAATGCTTCATCAAGTGACTTCCTTAGCGGCGGTAATGATGATGTAATCGGCCTTCAGTAAATTATCATTTATTTTGTTACTCAGGACCAACCCCAGACCCCAGAAGCAGTTCTCATGGCTGTGCAGGGGGAGTTTTTAATTCCATGGTTTCTAAGTCAGAAGCAGAAAATAGTAACCCTGGCCTAAGCCCACAGTGCTTCCTTCTGTGGGAAGAGAAGAGGGAAAGGGAACTTTGCTTTGCTCCAGTCTCTACCAATCGGAGTAACATCTTATCAGAGTCATACCATCTAGGAAGCTGGCCATGGACATGTAAGGCCTTCTTCATCAGGGGGTATTGCTGTGGGATGGTCTTTCTGTATGTTGTGAATATGTGTTGCTACTGTTGGTTAATAAAGAAGCTGTTTTGGCCTATGGTAAGTCAGAATAAGAGCCAGGCAGAAATCCAAGAGAGATAGAGGGAGAAAAAAGGTAGAATCAGGAAAATGCCATCCAGCCACCCAAGGAATAAGATGCTGCTAGCAGACCTTTAATGCCATGACCACATGGCAAAATATAGATTAATAGAAATGAGTTAATTTAAGACATAATAGCTAGCTAGCAATAAGCCTGAGCCATAGACCAAACAGTTTGTAATTAATATTAAGCCTCTGAGTGATTATTTTATAAGCTGCTGTGGGCCAGGCAGGACACAGGAAAACTTCTGGCTACAGGGTATGGGACTGGCTGCCCTGTGATGATCACCAGTCATTGAGAAAATGCCACAGGCTGCCAGCTTTCCTCACCTTTCTTTATTTTATTTTCATTATTTTCATTATTATTATTATTATTATTATTATTATTATTATTATTATTTACTTTCCAATATAGACTCTTCTAGAATAATAGAACACGTAGAGGGTTATGAACACAAGTTGAAGACTATCTCATTTGGGCCTCAGTGGGCAGGTGCCCAACTGCCATCATGGCTGCTGGCTAATAGACTGAGCTAATCAAGCGAACTCGGAAGGTGGGAGAAACTCATTAGCTGGCTGTGTTCATTTCTGAATGTTGAGCCCTGGGGTGTTTGCTATTTTTGAGCATTCTTGAGTGAGTAAATGCAGAGGCGATGAGGACATCTTCCTCTGAGGAACTTAGAAGGGACTGGAAACAACATTGGTCTTGGGAGGACTTTGTGGAGTCTGTGAAGATTTTTGGCTCATCCTCAGATCAGATGTCCAAGGGGCAAAAGAAAAGGTGACCCCACGTACATGACATTATGGTAGGCCACTCCCAAGGACATTGAACCAGAAGGACAAGTCCAGGACAGAGTCAGGCTGGGGTGACATCTGTCAAAGTAAACATGTGAGAGCACAGGGCTCGGAAGAGCTTGAGGTGGTGGTGGCATGGTTTCAATGGTGTCTCAGCTTAGTCTCTCATAAGTCCCTCAGCATAGGTGACACATTTGGCAGATGTGGCTTGGTCCATGGCCTCTGAATGTACCGTGACTGGGCACAGCTCAGGGGCCATATGGTCCAAAGGATGACTGCCGTGCCAGGATGGTGTTGGCAGCATGGGGGTCCACAATTGGCTGTTTTGCGGGAGAGTCTGAGCAGCATGTGAGGATGGGAGCCTCAGTACCTTCATCTGTGTTTGCTGTCCCCTCATGCTGAGTCACCACTGTTGTTCAACTCTTAAATGGTCTTACCAGAGCCAGGTATGGGGTGAATGCTGAAAGACAAGAGAAGCAGAGCAAGCCACAGCCAGCCTCACCCTGCCAAATCCTCAGCCAATCCTCTTTCCTCAGACTGAAACCCTCTGAGTCCTCACCCAAAAGGGTCTCAGCTGAACTACCTTAGTTCCTGTTTCCTCAGCCTTATATACCTTTCTCCGCCCAGCCATCAATTCCTGGGATTAAAGGCATGTGTGCTTCCCAGTACTGGGATTAAAGGTGTGTGCCACCACTGCCTGGCTCTGTTTCCAGTGTGGCCTTGAACTCACAGAGATCCAGAAGGATCTCTGCCTCCTGAGTGATAGGATTAAGGGTGTGTGCCATCACTGTCTGGCCTCTGTGTTTAAGCTAGTGGCTGGCTCTGTCCTCTGATCCTCAGGCAAGTTTTATTAGGGTACACAATATATCACCACACACCACTTTTACAGGTCTTAGCATCTGTACCTACTTCCTGCAGTGGCCATAGCAAAAATCTAACAAACTCATGCAGAAATTCCCACACAGCCATTGACAACAAAGTCAGAAGTCCACTGTGACCAGAGCTATGAACCCTCTAGTGACTGATGCTCCTGCATCTTCAGCCTCCTCAGCATCCCCAGTTGCTCCTCAGCAGCTGGTAGCATCATTCTGGAGTCTTGTCTGTCTTCACATATGTGTAGGGTGACTGCTTTTTTTTAAGCACTGGAATCAAATTAAGACTCCCCCTCATGACCTCATCCTGACTTGCTGACATCCAGAAAGACCTTATCCAGGCTATTTAGATATAAGGGCACTAGCGTGTCTGTGTTTGTATGTGCACTTCTGAGAGGAAAGATGCATGTGCCTGTGTGCACACACATGACAGCTAGAACAGGTCAGGCATCTTCCTCTGTCATTCTCTTCCTTCTTGCTTTGAGATAGGGTTTCTCCCTGAACTGGACCCCACATTTCACCAAGGCTGGCTGGTATCTCCATCCCCCAGTGCTGGGGTTATAGGCATGTGAAGCTCTGCCTGACTTTATGTGTGCACTCAGGATTTGAACTCAGAACTTCATGCTTGCACAGGAAGCGTTTTTACCTGCTGAGCCATCCCCTTAGCCTCATTAACATATTTTAAGGGGACACAATTCGACCAAAATGCCGCCTTCTCTGGTGGCATGCTGAAGCTTCTCTCTGCAGTGTTTCGTCCCTTGGCAGTCACACCTTCTCACCGGAGGGTTTCTGTTGGCTTCTAGTCACAGTTTCTCTTAGCTGGGCCAGAGAATGACAAGACAGCCAAGGAACACTGTGGTCCCATGCATATTCTCTTCCATCTTAGTTGTAAGAAAGCAAGATTAACTCTCCAATCACAGCTGTGATTTCGCTTTTCTTGGCTGACCCCTGGGCAGGAAGTTTGCTGTGGTCAGGCCTCACCTGTAGCTTATCAGTGGGGTCTTCTCTGTGTCCCCCTGGCAAAGGGACCTGGCGCCTCCTTCCTGTAGATCCAGAGTCCCAGAGGATGGGGAATCTACCTCCTGTAGTAAGCTTGCTTACGCCTGCCTCTGCACTTCACTGTCTGATGATTGCATTCTCCCTCCTGTGGACACACATCCACAAAGAATGTTTTGGCCTTTGGTGTGTGAAATTTCAGGACTCTTAAAAAATACATAATATACAAGAGGATTTTGGGGAAGTATCTGTGGAGAAATATGAAGAAGGAAGAAAGAGTTGCTAGAAGCACCTGCAAGGAACATATCAGCAAAGACAGAAGGGACATGCGATACCTTCAAACCACTACACGGTCATGAGGAAATCTTGGCCAGGCCAATGAGATAATGATCCCCAGGCAGAGGTAACCCAGTGCCTCCTTGGGACAGACTTTCTTAGTCAACAGAATCCAATGGAACCACTCATGTTACCCTAACAGCAGCACCAGGAATGAATACGCTTTGGGAGTGATGGAAGGAGAAATGCCATGGTATATCCATGATAGCAAAAGCCATCACAGAAGACTCCACAGCCAGCTGCCTTCCATGATGTTCATGCCACTCTCGCAGAAAACACTTCAGCCCAGGAAATCCTTGTTCAATTTTGGATGGTGTCTCCCGTCTTTGTCTTTACAGCCTTCCCTGTGCCTCAGTCTTCTTTTCACAATGATGCATACATTCCTGCTATGGTGCTATTCCGTTCTGAAGCAATTCTCATTCTTCTTTGGAGACTCTAATTGTGCTGTAGGTTGGCAGGAAGAAGTGCCCAGGCCGTGGTCATCAGTGCCATGGCTATTGTCAAGGGAGTCCCAAGGAAGCCTGTGAGCAGCCTCTGCTGAGCAAACACTGGTGTGACTGAGTTGAGTAATGAGAGTCGGACTGTGGAGAGAATGGGGCCAGCACACCAGGGGTCTTGCTTGCCAAGGGAGGAGATGCCGAGGGGCACAAAGTGAGAGACCAATGAAGGTTCTAGAGATTTAAGAAAAATCAGGGTGCCTGAGGAGCAGGGGACCGATTCCCACCTGGCAGTTGGTTTGGATATTATTATAATCCAGATGGGTTTGACTGGGGAAACTGGATCAGTGTAGTACTAGTAATAGATAACAGCAAGAGAAAATTAGCTGTCTAAGGTCTTTCAAAGGAAAATGACAGAATTCAATAACCGGGTACTAAAGGGATGATTGATGAGTTAAAAATAAAAGAATTTGCATATGGGAGAATGTTGAAGATTAGTTCCATCAGCTGAGAAAGCCCACACATGGGCTCTCTGACAAGAAAAATGAGGGAGGGGGTTGTGATTTATTGGCTCATATTTAGAAAAAGTATGAGTATGTCTAGTGCAGGCACATTCTGGACTTCACGCTTCTGATACCTTGGCTCAGCTCTTCTTGGTGCCTCTTTCTTACCCAACTACAGACACAAGATGGCTCTCAGCAAACACCATCACATGTCCACTGTGCTGAATGCCAACAGCAACAGCAGCAGCAACAAATAGGGTCCTTACCGAAGAGTCCTGCTGCAGGCTTGCAGCTTACCTTCTCTAGAGCAGTGTAGACCACATGGCAAGTGTGTACTCGGGGAGCTTAGCTCTCATTGGCCGTGTTCAGATCACATGGGTGTTCCTGGACATTGGAGTCCCCAGCCAATCCTCATGGATTGAAGTGAAGGGGGTGCTATTGCCCAGTAAGAAGTCAGCAAATTCAGAAGAAGAAAAGGTACCAGTTAGACAGAATAACACACAACATTGATGGAAAGCAACAGCTGCTTATTGGACAAAGATGTTTCTAGAACCAAATGAACTTACGATGTCTTCTGTGTGCGGCTAACAAACACTTCTAGAGTAGGAGCATTTTGAAATGGATTTTCTGTTGCAGAATTTCAGCTAGAGCTCTAGACATGAAAATTAAGGCAGTTAACACCCCTACCTACTGAAGAGAGGAGCACTGAATGTAAGTGGACTTGAAAGGGTACACATACTCTTTCCTCTATCTCAAACATCCTGTCCAAGGGACAGTGAGACACATGGAAAAGTCCCATGGCTTCATGTGAGAGATCTGATAGCTTGTCTCTTTACTTTCTCCTGTGGGGTATGGAATAAAGACTCTATCTTTGCAAACCTTGTCCAACTGCCCGTGAGAAGGAAGGGACAAAGTGGTACCATGAAATTATATGCGTAACATGCAGTGTGCCTCCAGGAAAGAGGCAACATCAGAGCACATGTCTGGGAGTTTGCTCACTCTCAGGATATTTGGACTCACTTGGGGGCCAAAAGAAGTAGGGATGGTGGAAGTATCTGTGTACTTCCCACAGAGGTCCCCAAGGGTCAGAGAGAGATGTAAACGAGCTCCTGGATCTCACTCTAAGAATCCTTGGATGAAGGACACATCTGGGACTCTGACTTAAAGTGTGGAGTGAATTCAAGGAGAGCTAGGCAACAACCCGTGGTGATTTCATGGGGGAGTGAAGGGGGACGAGACAGGGTATCTTCTGGCTAAGTATCCATTGAAGAAAGTGGTTAATAGGGGGACCTCTAGAGAGCCACACCCAAGGAGAGACATGCCAGCAGGAGGGTCCCTGATGGGAGCCCAGAGTATGGCCAGGCAGAGGCAGGGAAGCAGAAATGTCTTCCTAGAGACATTCAGTGAACTAGAGCATGCCATATTTGGGTCTCTGGAGGGGCCTAAAGACCTTCTCCAAGAGCCTCTGTTATGCGACTGTCAATCTTCGTGCTAGTCCCATTGCTCTGACAAAACCTTGATGAGATGTGATTTGCTTGTTCATGAGACCAGCATTCTACTGGAGTGCGTGTTTTGACGGATGGACATGTAATTATCGGGGGCTTAGGAAGAGAGTCCAGTGTGTAAAGTGCTTGCCTTGCAAGTGTAAAGACATGAGTTTGATCCCAAGAATCCCTGTGAAAAGCTAGTCATGGTGGTACATGTTTATCATTCCAGTGCTGGGGAGGAGGAGAGACAGATCTGGAGCCTACAGGTCAGGCTAGCCAGCCTAGTTTACTTGATGGTGTCTAGGCCAATGCGAGATGCTGTCTCAGAAAAGAAAGCTAGACAACACCTGGACACATGAGGAATGACAGAGGAGGTTGTCCTCTGCGCTCTACTGGCATGTATACACAACCTTGAATATACACCTTTACAGAACACACACGTGTACACAAGTGTGTATATATAGAGAGGGGAGAGGGTAGAAGAGAGGAGGAGGAGAGAGAGCATATATGAGAGAGAGAGCATGAGCATGGAAGAGAGGGAGGGGGTATGCAACTGAACTACAAGTGCTGGTGAGGTAGCAATACACACAGTCATGTGGCCCTGAATTCAACCCCGGCAGCCATATACAAAACTGGCTGTGTGGCACATACCTCTCCTCTCCGCACTGGGGAAGCAGAAACAGGCAGACCCCTGGGGCTTACTGGCCATTATATTTTGTGGCCAGACTAGGTCCCACTGAGATAGCCTGTCTTAAAAAACAATGTAGATGGCACCTGATAATACTTGAGGTCAATCTCTAGGACTAAACACACATGAACACATGCGAATACATTGAATGCACACTTGCCAGAAAAACAGGAATGGAGGGAGGGAGGAAGGAAGTGAAATTTTTTCAATGTCTGGAAGACAGTGAGAAGCATCAGAATGGACCTCATCAGAGGGCTCAGAGTGCAGACCGCACACGATGGGAAAAAGCAGTAGAAGAGACAGGGGATTACACTGTGTTTTGTAGATGAACGTTTTCCATGTCCACATCTCCAGCCTGCAGACCTGCCATCAAGCTGGTGTCCTCTCAGAAGGGCTGTTTTTGCCTCCTCCCTTCTCTCTTCTTTCCAAAGAGTTTCTGTCAGTAGCACCTCCAGACAAGCTGTTGCTTTCTGGGGCACTTTGTCCTTGCACTTAGGAATCATTCAAGGACACTGGGTCTCCAGGACCTGTGCCACCCTTTGGAGACAGGATGCTTTCTTTCTCCATGGCTGATTAGCTACTTGGAAAGGCAGGAAGGAAAGGGTCACTGCCTGTGGCCAAAGACCCAGTCAGAAGGTGCCCTGCACAGCAGAGTGGAACGTGTGGATTGGCGTGTGCAGGGGACAATCTGGCCTCACCTGCTAGCTCTGCCTTTCATGGGAACAATGGCCGTTCAGCTTGCTTTATCCAACTTTTGAGAAATGCAGGGGAAACATATCAGAAACGACACGTTTCAGTTCTTTCAGGAAATTGGGGTAAAGCTGTGCCCCCGGAGGGAAGAAAGCCCAGGTCTGATGACTAGGTCTTTGTAGCTATTGGTGGTGATGGGTGAGAAGACACAGCTAATATCCTGGGGACTGGTTTCTGCAGCCAAGTTCCAGTAGAGCTTGGGTTCTGGGCAGCCTAGGACATGCGTTAGCTTATTCTCTGTCTTGTCACAGAGACTGAAGCCCCTTTGAAGCCTTTCTCTCTTCTTCCCTTCTGAGGATAGGGCCGGGTTCTGAAGGAGCCAAATTTAGATGTTGGGATCGGGCACTGTTTTGAAAGTGGGATCTTAGTTCTTGCGAAAACTTCATCACTCTTCTTTGTGCATTGGCTCATCCGTCTCTGGTGCTGCCACAGGCATTTGGAGGCTTTGAAAGTGAAGGATTACACTTTGCTCCTCAAAGGCTTTGGCTTGTTCTCACTCGTGGGTCCCATCGTTTTTACCCGTTCTTTACTTCTGTCCTTTCCCATCCAGCGCTGACCCCAAGCGGGGGCCAAACTGGCTCTCTTCCCCTCTCATTCTTCTTCTTCTCTCTTTCAAGCCTCTTCTACTTTTTTATGCAAAAAGAAAAGAAAAGACAGAAAGAAAAGAAAGAGTGCAGGAAGCTGGTGTTGCCATGGCAGTAACACTGATGTGGGTGGGCCTTTGGTGGATTTGAGCTTCCCTTGGAGGAAAGTACTGGCCTCAAAGAAATTGAGGTGGGGGGAGAGAGAGGGAGACAGGAGAGACTGGGGGGGGGGATAAAGAGGAGAGGGGGAAGGAGAGAGCAGAAGGGAGGGAGAGAAGGATAGAGGGAAGAGAGGAGAGGGGGAAGGAGAGAGGAGGGAGAGCGAGGGGAAGTGGGGCAGGAACAGTAGACGGAAGGGAATCAGTGAATGATGGCAGAGCAAAACCCTAAATGCAATTGTGGTGACATCACTGCCTTTCCCACGGGGCCATTGACACTGGACGAAGCATCCATTCAAGGCCCAAAGCCACTCTCCAGGCTGGGCGGGGGGAGCCCCCACTCTCTCCCTGAATGCCTTTTTGTTGGGGAACAGTGGAGCGTTTCTGAAAGCCTGCATAAATGACTGAGTAATTCCCTGTCCTTGCCAGGAAGTCCGAGGCACTTGGGAGCTAACAATACCGAACTTTATCTCCTGTCCCATGCTGGAAGTTCCAGCTGCAGCTCCCGAATTCTAATAAGGGCTTTACTCATGCTGCTGAGGGTGGGTAATAGTTGATCTGTCACCCCTTTTCACTAGGATACAGTCATTGCTGCTGTTGAGAACCAAAGGCAAGCCCTGAGGACCGAGGTGGGTTGGGGGTAATAGCGGGGAGGGTGGATGGTGAAGAAAATCAGAGGAAGGAAGGCAGAAAATGGTTCCCCCATTAGCTTGATGGGTCACTTTGCCAATGTCATGGACTCTACACTGACAG
>CABHPR010116790.1:0-14387 GCA_902168415.1 Peromyscus melanophrys
GAAAGAAAAGAAAAGAAAAGATGGTCTTATAAATAATATTTAGTCTCCATCATCCCAAACTAGCAAAAAAGATGCAAGATTCCTCTTTTGTAAAAAGATGGTCCCCAAGGTTCTCTTCATTTGCAGCCTTTGCTTCTTCCTTTTCTGCAAGAGGCAGGGGAGTCGCAGTTCATCAAATTAGTTCATTGCAATGAATCAGTGGTAACAGGACTTTTACCTTGGGCAATTCTTTTACGTCTTACCATGTTAATGAAGTTCCTAGACTTAAACCAAAACCCAGGTGGTTTAATTTGTAATGTCAGGGATAGGAAAGAGGTTTTTTTTTTTTTTTTCCCTTATGGCAAGCAATTTATCTCAGAAGGCAAGACAGTATACAACCTTCCAGGTCTTTTCACATTGTCTTGTTACAGACTCTATTGTATTGAAATTTATCAACTAACTATGGTAGAACCCTACAGGATTGAGTGCCTAATAGGCCTCGTGGTGTTTAAGAGAAATATACAACATTGCTTTTGGTAAGCCTTCCCAGAGCAATGTGTGAATTCCCTTTCTAAGGGAAAAAAAAAATTATTAACTCAGAGGTGTCCATTCCTCGAACTGTTTTCTCCTTTTGCTTCATAGCACTTTCATATTCATTGCTTTTCTATTGCTATGATAAACAATTTGACCAAGGCAATGTATAAAAGAAAGAGTTTATTTGGGGTTTACAGTTCCAGAAGTTTCGGGACCACAATGTCAGGGACAGCAGGTGGCCGACACAGTGGCTGGGCCTGGAAGCTGAGAACTCACAACTCAGACTACAAGCAGGAAACAGAGTGTGCCCTGGAAGTGTCCCGTGGCTTTTGAAACCTCAGAGCTGGCCCCCACTAACATACTTCCTTCAGCAAGGCCGCGCCTTCTAGACCTACCCAAACAATGTCCCCAACTCATCTCACTCAAACCACAACTTTCAAATTAGAATTTGGATGAAGCAGTTAAGTTGGTTCTAATAAAGCTTTAGTGTCCAATTTAACAAACAGGCTTTTCTGAAAATAAGCACTGAAGAAGTTTGGTTTGTTTAATATACTTTCCACATAATTAAATGTAAATTCTGGTCAGAGGGAACATTACCACTACCTTCAATTTTAGATCAGAGCCCTAACTATAGTAATAATTTGGGAGAAAGAAGAGAAATTCATTAGCTCCCTAACAATTTAACTTTAAAACATATGAGACTATTTATTATTTGACTTTGGATTCACAGTATTGTTTCTTGTTTAGGAAAGACTATTATCTTGATTTTTTTTTTTAAATTTAACTGGCCTCTCACCATAATGCTTTGGGTGTCCACTCAAAGCTCATACCACGGTTTTCTTCCCCTCAACAAATCAGTCCTTCCTGAAAAAAAAGAGTTCCACTTTCATTTCTTCTTAACCATGCCCTCCTGTCCAACCCTTCATCTCCCTTATCTCTCCACCATGCAACTCCACCAATAAGCAAGTGTCACACCCATTTGACAGATAGGAAAATGAAACTCAAGGGTGGTACATGCTATTCAAGAACCTTCTGACTCTAAACCCAAATTGTTAGGAATAGTGAATTTCGTATGAAGTCAGTAGATTCTGAAACATGGTTTCTAAGATCAGTCATTACTAAAGGAAATTATAGAGTCTGAGGTCAGAGAATGTGAACACGCTTCTGCCTGTGGATTCCTCAAGGGCTGATGATTGTACTTTTTCCAACATATAACACTGTGTCTGAGACTGCAGGCTTTCCATGAATCTCAGTTGCATCAATGAAATATAATTCAAAAAAATATATGATTTGCAACTAAGTAGTGTCTTTTCTTGTTCCCCTAAAATGATATTTTCCCCATTGTGCTTTCCAGAAGTCCCCAGAGAGATTAATAGCTACATCATGAGAATGGGTTCTAATGGTGAGTTTGAGAAATATTATTTATTAAAGACTTTCAAAAAAATTTACAATGCATATTAGCTTTAAGTTTCGAGAGCTCCTATGATAATATTATTTCATTTCATTTAACTATTTGCCCAAAGAAATCAACCTTCCTTCCTTTTGCAGAATTCTTTTAACATCCTTCCATACATCCATGATGTATGAACTACAGCTTCAGAAGAAAAAAAATCCTTTTAAGCTGGTCTTGATGACATGCATATATAAACCCAGCACTTGGCAGGCAAGGAGTCACGACAATCACAAGTTCAAAGCCAGCCTGAGATACATAGTGAGACCTTGTCTCAAAACAAGCCTTTTAAACTAAAAATCAAAAAGATAAGAGTGGCAGATAACATCACAAAATAAGGAAAACAATATTCTGGAAAAGGAGCAATATTTTGAAAAAAGATAACAAGGAAAACAACAACTGGTAGCTATTTGTTGGCCATTTGAAAGATTAACTCCCAAAGAGCCAGAGAATCTAGGCTGTAACGGCTCATCAGGGGTACTTCTGTGAATGGGGAGCTCCAAGGTTGTTCCAGGTAGACACTAGGAAGAAACCCAGACCAGAAAGGCACAAAAGTCCGAAAGATTCTGCGTCAGAAAAGACATCAAGTGCCAGAGAACGGTGATAGCAGGCTGAGAGCAAGGTTAGGAAGAACCGTCTCCACGAGGGATTGGAACCGAGGGCCACGGGTCCAAGAGCCAAGTGAGTAAAGTAGAAACTCCAGCCTTGGAGAGAGCCGGAGATATGGGCAAAAAGAAACAAGTTGGGGAGCTGCCTATACAACTCATGTACCTGTCAACAACACTATACTAGAGCAGTTTACCTCATCTACGTACTGTCCATCCTGCTTTCCTGCTTCCTCTGTGTCTGGCTGGCTGGCTCCCTTTTTCTCTCTGCCTGCCAGCCCCACCTACCCCTCCTCTGCCTAGCTATTGGCCATTCAGCTTTTTATTAGACTTATCAGGTGCCTTAGGCAGGCAAGGTGAAACCGCAACACATCTTTACATAGTTAAACAAATGACGCATAAGCTTTAAAAGCAACACACCTTTACATAATTAAATAAATGCAGCATAAATAAATAAATGCAACACATCTTTACACAGTTAAACAATCATTCTGCAACACAAACAAATGTAACATATCTTTACATAGTTAAACATTCTATTCCACAACACAATACTATATTTTAATATAGATGACATTGTATCATGCACACAGTACCATGAGCAAGGAGCTGCCCCTGATACTAGAGCCAAACTTTGGGGTTCACTATACTCCCACCCATAGCATCTAGAGCACTAAGAACTGCTACAGTTTCTAACACACAAGGTGGGTGCTTGGAACTAA
Source organism: Peromyscus melanophrys (assembly GCA_902168415.1). Classification (NCBI taxonomy): domain Eukaryota; kingdom Metazoa; phylum Chordata; class Mammalia; order Rodentia; family Cricetidae; genus Peromyscus; species Peromyscus melanophrys. The sequence continues at coordinate 3,291 of CABHPR010116790.1, forward strand.
GTATCTACGTTGGTTGTGCTGGAGTCCCTGCTGCAGAAAATGAAAACTAGGCCATCTTCAGTCCCTTCCTTAAAAAGGAAGGAAGTATGTTTATACTCTAGGGCTGCCACAAAAAAAAGCTGGCTAGATTGTGCACTACTACAGAGGACACTATTACAAGATGACCTTATTTGGCCACACGTTCCCTTCCCGCCTCACGTAAGAAGCACTCTTCCATGCACTCTGCTTCTGTGTTTTCATTCACAGCTCATCATGCTGGCCCCCTCTCTCCTCTTGCTTGGTTGCTATTTGCTTCACCTATGTAATAAACTTGCTTCCCAGCTAAGAGCGCTAAAGAAGAAGACGCGGCTGGTCCTATTGCACAAATGCATCTCCACCGCCTTACTCCTACAGACATGCCAGCTGTGTATGAAACAAACTTTCAGCTGTGTTCAGCTACTGTGAGGGAAGCGTCAGGACTCCCAAGAAAATACTGGGATTATCAGCGACGTCCACAGATCTCTTCAGTGAGCCCTCAAACTCTTCTACATTTTCCCTTATCCCTCTACCCCTACCCAACCTCCTATCCCATCCCTGGCCTCTTCTGCTGAGCCCAAGACTTAACCTCTGACTTCCTAAGGTAACCATGACCGTCAGAAAGGAACCCCCCAGCTTCGGAATGTTTGGTTGCTCTGCGTTCCTATCCACCCGCTTCTACTCTTCTCCCCGGCGTAAAAGCATCCCCCCTCTTACCCAAGGCTAGCTCCTCCCCAACCCCTTTGTTATCCCACCTTCTAGACTTTACTTTCCCTTCTCTCCTGGTGTCACCCTTCTCGTGGATTTCTCTGGTGACTCGTATCACCAGAGTCTAAAGAGTTTCTCTCTCCAGCTGTACACTAACTACACTCCATCCCTTACGTTACAATTCTTGGATTCTCTAGTCTTCCAGATGGTTCTCCTGAATCTGCCCTGTCCTGAGTTTGCTTCTCTCTCCAACTCACTCTCCTCCATGCCTTGCCTCCAGTTTACTATATATAAATATAAATATATATTTATATATAATATATAAGTATATATATATATATATATATATTGCTGTAAAATGGCTTATTGCATCATCCCCCTGAATCTCTGCAGGTAGAGTATCACTGGGGGTCTAGCCTGTTCCTATCTCATCATACCGTCTTGCGAGCATTCAAGTGCCTCCTTCAGGCTCAGGCCACAGGAAGGCTCTAGATCAGTGGTTCTCAACCTGTGGGTCTCAACCTCTTTGGAAAAACCTTTATCTCCAAAACTAGTTACTTTACAAGCGTGAGCCACCACCACCCAACTCTGAGGCCATGATTTTATCAACTGTGTTATACTCCAAACAGAGCCACTTGGAGATTCTAGATTGTTCTAGGCTCTCCTTTTTCTCTGGCCTCCCCACCCCCACCCCCACCTAGGTAATCCCTATTCATCTTTCACATTTTTATACAGAAAAATAGTCTTTGGGGGAAGCATTCTGAGATTTCACCTCCATCCCAAGGCTGTGACTTCACCTGGGAGCTCCCCACCCTACTGTGAGGCTGGCTAACTCCTCCGCCTACCTCTAAACTGAAGGGCACTCATAACGTGTGTCTTGTGCAGTGAGTCACAGCCCAGGGTACACATGGCAAGGGGACAGCAGGGAATGGTGGCCTCTGAATCAATGCAAGGAAAGTGAAAATACCATCTACATACAGACTGACTCAAGGCTGAAAGCTCTTTCACATCTCCAGACACGACAGAGACCACTTCCCTAACCCAAAGCCCTGCGGAGCCTGTGAGTGAAGCACTTGGGAGCCCAGCTGTCGGAACTCAAAAGGGGAGAATGCAGGAAGTCAGGAGGAGACAAAGGCTTTAGCCTTGAAGGGAGACAGACAGATCTTCTAGAGGGACTTAGGGTGTAAGAGAACATAAAAGCAGACAACCAAGGATTAAAGAGAGCATTATTCTGGAAGGTTAAAAATCAAGGGGAGAGGGTGGGAATTTGATATGAGAGTTTGATCTAAATTTAAACTCGAGAGCTTGAGGTTCTTCACCCCACACTACTAATTTGGGAAAGGCAGCCAAGTCAGGGAGCAGTCCCAGTGAATTTACAGTAGGCATGCTTGTGTGGTTTGAAGCAGGCTCTAGTAGTTGGTAACCATTCAATCCTTGTGGGGCAAAGTTACTTTACCACTCCAGAGAGAGAACATAGTATTGAAGTCCACAAGGCAGGAGATAAAATTTCTGATCTGCTTGAAGGTCCATCAGCAATCCTTTGATATACTTTCTCGATGAAGAGTGGTCTTAAGTTATAATCGGCCCATTCACCAAATCTTTTAATAGATCCCCGAGTCTAGGACAGACAAATCAACGTTCTACGATAGTACAGATTAAAGAAAGCATCTCACTAAGAATTCATTTCGGGAGCTGGAGAGGTGGCTCAGTGGACAAGAGCACTTGCTGCTCTTCCAGAGGACCTGGGTTCAGTTCCCAGCACCCACACAACAGCCTGCAATTCCAGTCCCAGGGAATCTGACTCCCTCTTTGGGCCTCCAAGGCTATGCATGAAGCATGCTGTGCACATGCAACACCTCACAAATGATGAGGAGCCCAAGGTCATCCTTTATTATGTAGCAAGGTTGAGGCCAGTCTGGGTGACATGACAACCAGCCTCAAAACAAAAATTATTATAATTATTTTAAATATTTTTCTTTATGTAACGCTATTAATTTGAAAAATATTATTATCCATTTCAGATTCATTAATGTGGAAGGTGAAAAAAAAACAGTAAAAGGTTTGATATAGACAAGGAAGTCTGCCTCTTAAACAGTTTTATAAGCATGCTGGGTATCTTACACTTGTAATCCCAATACTTGGAAGGCTGAAGTAGGAAGTTCCAGAGCTACAGAGTAAGGCTCTGTCTAAATAAATAAATAAATAAATAAATAAATAAATAAATAAATAAATAAGTAAAAAGTAAACAAAGTTTTATTTCTCCCCCAATCCCATAGAAGAGTTGAACATTTTTGTTATTGTTAAATAGAGCCTGGTGGTACAACCTTTAATTCCAGCTACTCAGGAGGCTAAGGCAGGAGGATCACAAGTTCAAAGTCAACCTGGGCTACAGTGTAAGTTCAAGACCAGCCTGGGTAAATAAGTGAGATCCTGTCTCAAATAGTAAAAAAGAGGGGCTGGGATGGAGCTCAGTGGTAGACCATCTGTCAAGCTATGACCCCAGGTTCGGTTCAATTTCTAGTACCACATTTCTTTTCTACATTCTTAGAACACTACCTGGCACATAGGAAGAGCCATAAATGTTAAATAATATGCTATGCTTATGCTGAAACTAAAACTTCAAGAAAATATTTTTAGCCGAGTATGATTGACACAAGTCTGCAATCCTACTACTCAGGAAGTTAAAGCAGGAGAAAAGAGAGTTCAAAGCTAGCCCATGCTACATAGTGAGCTCCAGGACACTCCAGAGCTGCATGATGAGACCTTGTCTCCCAAAAGAAAGAAAAGCAGGAAGGGAGGGAGAGAGGGAAGGAGGAAGGAAGGAGAAATAGAGAAAAGAAAATATTTTATTTCCTTAAGAGCATAAATTTTCATTGAAAACTTTAAAAGTCTATGTGCAGTTGTTGTTGCTCAGTGTGTATAGCTTTTAATCGTGTAAGATGTAAAAGTTCTGCTGGGCGGTGGTGGCGCACGCCTTTAATCCCAGCACTTGAGAGGCAGAGCCAGGTGAATCTCTGTGAATTCGAGGCCAGCCTGGTCTACTGAGGGAGCTTCAGAAAAACCCTGTCTTGAAAAAACAAAGAGAGAGAGAGAGAGAGAGAGAGAGAGAGAGAGAGAGAGAGAGAGAGAGAGATGTAAAAGCTCTAGAAAACAAAATTATACAGACAGTTAACAATACTTTAATAGACACTTATATTTAAGAGGGTCATTTTGTTGTTCTATTCTGGGATGGTGTCTCAAACCAATTACATAGACCAAGTTATCCTTAAACTTGTGGCCATTACATGTGAGGTTTTTTTTTTTTAAGTATAAATTTTAGAATCTGAGTTCAAATCATGCTGCTTATTAAAAGCAGACTGGGGCTAGAAAGATGGCTCGCTGATTAAGAGCATGCTCTTCCAAAGGACCTGGGTTCCGTTCCTAGCACCCACATTGGGGTTCACAACCATTTGTCACTCCAGGCTTATAGGACCAACACCCTCCTCTGGCTATGAGGGTATCAGGGGCGCACGTGGTGCACAGCCATAAATACAGATTAAGAAGAAACCCATATTTCATTACATGACAGTCTGAGGGCACTTGTATTGCTAGAGTAGTTTTGGCTGCTGTAGCAAATAAACTTTGATTGTCAAACAGCTATTACACATTCCGGAACTATATACTCTCAAGTGGTATTTATGGTGGCCAGTCAGCTTCCTTCCTGACTGAGGGACGCGGGTTCCTGTGCATGTGTGACTCTAGCTTCCTTAGGGCCCGTTTGCATGTTTCTCCAGCTAGACCAAGGAAGAGGAAGAGCTGGGAGAAAGACGGAAGATATTTAAAAACACACCTGCCCAGAAGGGCAAAGGTCCCTCCTGCTCACATTGTGCTGGCCAGAACTATCACATGGCCACATCTAAACGCAAGAAAGACTGGGCCGTCTAGGCCCTGAACTCAGCAACCATGTTCTGGCAAGAGTTCTAGCCATGTGAGGAAGAACAAATTTTGTTAAACTCCTGGCCACCTCTGCCACAGTCCTTGAATATAATGTCTATAAAAGTGTTTAACCTTAATTTCAAAGGGCTCACAAAATAAATTGTCACTTTCTGCAGCGCTCGACGCATTTTAATGGCAAAACAAAACAAAAAACAAAAATGTGAAAATTGTTTCAGGATTCTCTTTTCTCATCTTTTTTCATTTTCCTTTTGTCGTGTTTTTAATCTCCATAGAGCAATGCTTTAAATCTGATTTAAAATGATTTCAGAATCACAAAATGTTTGTTAGTCTACCCCTGGCCACTGGGATATTTTGCTTAATAGCCTATTACTCTTGAGAGGAACCTTATTTATCCATACAGATTACCTCCATCCACATTTTGATTTCATATTTTGATTAGCTTGTCAAATATCAGACTTCCTTATGGCTTTTTCCTACATCCTTGTTTGGGTTGACCCTCACGGACACTCCCAGTATTCTCTCTCCCACTTTTGTATTACATGCATTCTATTACCCTTCTGCACCCCTAGAGCTTTGAAGACTCTTTCCCTCTTTTTATAGGCCCTTTCTGGTTTGTCTAGGCCCTGCATACACTCACTGATTCCCTCACAAATACACATACAGGAAGGTTAGAAGGTAAGTGGTGGCGCACGCCTTTAAGCACTGAGGGGGCAGAGGCAGGCGGATCTCTGTGATGGAGATCCAGCCTGGATGGAGGTCAGCCTGGTCTATGGAGTGAGACCTTATCTCAAACAAGCTGCTCTGCTCTGCATGGGCACAAAGTCAGTTGGGGTTTTTAGGGACAAAACTTCAGGGCTTTAGTTTTGTTGGAGAAAATTCAAAGCCCCTGGCTCTGCAAAGTAGATGAGCTCTTTTTATTTGTTTTTCCTTTAGATGTATTTATTTGGTTTTATGTGTTTGAGTGTTTTGCTTGCATGTAAGTCTATTCAACGTGTGTGCCTGTTGCCCAAAGAGGTCAGAAGAAGGTGTCAGTTCCCCCAGAACTAGAGTTACAGACATTTGTGAGCCATCATGTGGTTAGTGGGTATTGAACCCTGGTCCTCCACAAGAACAGTAAATGCTCTTAACCACTAAGCCATCTCTCCAGCCCCCAGCGAGCTCTTTCTTGATGGAGCTCTGTAAGAGCTTCCTTTAAGTAAACACAGAACTTTAACATCTGGGATGTTCAAAGTCCCAGACAAAACCCAGGTAATCCTCGGGGCTTTTCTGTTGCCTAGCTTTCCCTCTCTTTCCTCGAGGATTCCCGGTATCTATTACAATGGCCAGATCCCCCTCCCCATGCTTTCTTTAGCTTCACTTATCATTTAAAGTGTGCTTTCACGAGCCGCGGTGGCACACCCAGTCAGCATGTGGCACTTTTAATTGTCTGTTCAAATGATGTCTGATTTTTCAGACATCTTCTACCTGCTGCATCCTTCCTGCTTCTCAGTAACTAAAGTCCTGGCCATCTTCTCATGGAAATCATGTTCTCTGCTAACAGAATACTATACCCATGTTGTCGCCATCCTGTGAGATGTTATCATCCTTTGGTCTCTTCACTCCAATTTTTGCACTTTAGATCCATCATTTTAATAGACATTTTAATCAACTTTTGAACGGGGGTATACACTTTGCAGTTTTCCATGAAGAACCTCATAGAAACAGTGTTTCCTTTTTTGGTTTATGTAGTGGATGACGTCATCATCTTTAAAGCTTTCAAACAGTGGGATGAAATTTTAAGAGCTATTTGACAAGGGAAGAGAGCGTCTCTGCCTTCAAAACCCTCCATGCCTTAAACATCATCCTGTTTCTGGCTACAGGGGATTTAAGACGACTGAAAATCAGCCTTCTGCAGGTTTTCTTCTGTCTGGACACTGTTCCCAATCACCAGCATCACTCACTCCCATCTCCTTATTTTCCGTGGAGATTTTAGCTTGGTTCCCTCTTTCCTGCCCCCTTTCTTCCTTCCTTCCTTTTGTTTACGATAAACAGTGGAAATCCCAATGGTTGTTCAGCCATGAAAGTATTAACTTTATTCATTCAACAAGAAATCTGCAAAGAGGCCCTTCGGGACGGAGCAATGTCTGCCATGTCGAAGAGCCAGCCTGCTCCTCTCTTGTTCCACTCTCTTAGCATGTTGCCTGAATAGTGCTCATACACTGCACATCATATAAGTATCACATGGTACACATTAATACATGTGTTAGAGGCTGGAAGGCAAACGGTCTTGGCCAGTTATGTTTATCTCCATTGGTAAAAAAGCAAAATATTCCCCCAAATCCTGCCCTTTACTCTCAACAGATGTTCTTTTATATTTCTTGGGTTAGAATTGGATTACATGGTGACCTCTTAAGTGAAACTAGGAAGATTTTGTGGCAAACAGTTTTTTGGTTTTTTTTTTTTTTGGTTTTTTTTTTTTTTTTTTTTTTTTTTTTTTTTTTTTTTTTTGGTGTTTCCGTTCCAGTTCCTGTGGACCTGGGATCCATATTGTTCTAGTACTCTTAGGAAATGAAATAGTATCGGGAGCTCTAGACTCATCCCAGGGCAGTGCTACCCACTCTGTCCTCCCTCCTTCCCACCACCTACTGAGGCTGTCCGTGCCCATCCCACGACTGCATAGCTGTTACACTCAGGCGACTCCCTAGATGAGCGGCTTTCCGTCGATTTAGCGGAACTCACCTTCAAAGCATTGGCTTTATGCCAGGTACAGAGTCAAAGCACTGAGACCCCAAGTCCTCTAACCCAAGCTGGGAAGTTGGGCTCCCACACAAGCTTGGGGATACAATTCAATTTAACTGAATTTGTTCTTCTGTTCCTCGGAGTATACCCAATGCACGGTAAGACTTCAACCAATGTTTTTATGAATGGATGAATGAATGAATGAATGAATGAATGAATGAATGAATGAATGAATAGAAATGTCTACCTGGTAGATGTGGCTTTGAATGAGAAGATTATGCAAAGCTGAAAATTCAGAGGAAATAATCTGTAATTCTTTGTTCTGTGTGTCACTGGGAGCACAGGCTTCTGGGTAATAAAAGTTCTCACTAATGATTTCTTCTTCCATTGCTATGCTACTTAGAGAAGACTGGATGATAAAGTTTTTCTCTTCCTCCTTGGAGCTTTGGGAAGAAATCAAACACACTTACTCATGTCACACAGAGGGCTGACGATCTTTTCAGCTAGCCTTCCACGTGTACAGTTTCAGTGTCTCCGATTCTGTGAGCCATGATCTATAGACGAGGATAATTGGCAGCAGATGGACTCATCTTCCTCAGAATAACTTTAAGGAAATATGACCTAACTAAGGAAACATGATAGTTTAAACACACACTGATATTTAGCTAAAGGTCATCGTCTCTTTGAATAATATCTAAAGAAAAAAACATTTTTGTTACACACAAATAAAAACACAAAAGATGTTTAAAGTGCCAAAATTATTAAGGAAAAGAGAAAACCTTTTATTTAGTAGAGAGTAGAGATTTAACAAATGCTCTATGTGAGGACTCTTCAAATGAAGAGCCTTTGCAGCTTCTCATCTGCCATGGTCACTGTCAAGAAGCTTTGCAGTAGATACACATACATATGGCCCTACACCACCATGTCCTTCTAATTATAACCTCTGCTTAGTACTGCTGTCACATGCACAGATACAGCCAACCCTGGAGCAGAGGGACAGAGCACACGCAAGTCTCCAGGCAGAACGGAAGCTCCTCCGCGTCCCTTTGTAGACTCCTGAGTGTTTAGGAACCGAGAAAGGGCAGTTACAGAGCAAAGCTGTTGCAGCAGCTGTGAATGCTCACTGGTGGAACTCTTGGGAGTGCTTCGCTTTGCTCCTTGCTAAATTGTTTTAGGAATCAGTTAAAAAAAAAAAATCAGCCAGGCGTTGGTGGTGCACGCCTTTAATCCCAGCGCTCGGGAAGCAGAGCCAGGCGGATCTCTGTGAGTTGGAGGCCAGCCTGGGCTACCAAGTGAGTTCCAGGAAAGGCGCAAAGCTACACAGAGAAACCTTGTCTCGAAAAACCAAAAAAATAAAAAATAAAAAATAAAAAAAATAAATAAAAAATAAAAAAAATCAGAGTGTGAGTTAAACAAGTGTGTGTGAGTAGATTTACTACAAACAGTCTCCTGTCCTTCACAATAAAACTGGTTGCAACTTGCTCGAAGAGTTTAGCTTTTCCACCAACAGTTTCTCCCCCACCCCCACCTCTCTCTGAGTTAAGAGTCTCACACTGTAGCCCAGGCTGGCCTGGACTTTACCATGCAGCTCAGACTGGCCTCAAACTTATGGTAGCCCTCCTGCCTCAACCTCTCCAGTGCTGCTGTCATAGAAACGAGCCACAGTTGGCGGCTCCTGATATTTTCTTTGTCAACTGACCCGATTGTAGGTGTGTTCAAACTAACGTTTTACAGATTTGTAAGGAAGGTGGGTACTGAGTAATTTTCTGATCAACTCTTTTGCATTAAGTGTTCAGGCGAAACATATTCCCTGTTAGCTCAGCTGGGCTGGGAAAACTGCTGGGTATGTATGCCTTCGACTTCCTGTTCCATAATCAGAGCCGGCAGCCGCGGCTGCGCTTCTTTGCCGCGGGGAGTATGTCACGAGTGGGAAAGCAGAAGTTGCCTGCACCGTACTTCTCTTCTGGGTTTTAATTTCCAACCTCCTAAACCCACAGAAAAGCCTGTGCTGGACCGGATGGAGGGAAAGGGGAACTGGATTTGCTTCCAGGGAGGCGGGTGGGGTGCCTAGGAAGTATGAGAGGTTGTAAAGCCCAACCCTTCCCCTTCATCCTTTTCCCTCCTACGCCTAGAGGCACCTAAGCAGTTCTAGCTCACTGAAGACTCCTGCCTCTGAGGTACTGTAAAAGCAACAAGGGTCTCCATTAAACGAGCTTCTAGGAGTACGGCAGTGAGCGCGTCCCTGGAACCTTCATGGGCTGATGGTGGATGGGACCTGTGGCTCTCTAAGTTTGTGGGCTTGCTTGGCAGAGGGTAGGGGTCGAGGGAGGAAACCCCAATGGTAACTAAGATTGGATTTCTCTGCTTCCAAGGAAAGGGGGACTCAGTCAAAGTTAAATTAACTCCCCAAACCCAAACAAATGGGGGCAATTTTTCCCCCAAACAGGTGTTTGAGGATTCATGAGTGCAGGTGTTGAGAACCACAGGAAGAAAAGACTTCTTGCCTTGATGAGAAAAAGATTCTTTTTGCCAACAACTGAAAGTCTTTAAAAAAACATCTGGTTGTTTCGAGTTTGTTTTCGTTTTTTGTTTTTGTTTTCCTCCCCTGTGGTGAACCACACAGAAGAGCATTTGAGAATGTGACTTTGGAACACATATGAAGCTCTCGGTACACCAACGTACATTTAAATATATAATCCTGTGTCATTCCCCAGGACTCCCCATTCATCCAAGTAATCACTTCATTCCCCCATTCATCTGTTCCCTGGGCTCACAGACACCATTCATTCCCTGTATATATTTCCTATTACGCACTCCTGTAGAATGCTTTTACTTGGCTTTAAAAACATTCAGCTTCTGACTTCTGCTGTAGGTTGTAAAGCCCATAAGAGAAAAAGCTTTGAAAGGATTTAGTCTTTCTGCTGCCCTGGTAAACCCATTATTTGTTGAAGTTCTAAGAGATAGTATAATGACAAGAACAGTGAATGAAAATATGAACCTTGATCTATCACGATCCAGCACTATTGCCAACACAGTGTCTCTCCTCCAAATTAAAGCCCAGATGGATACTGAGATGTTGCTATGGACAGGAAGGCAGAAAAGAAAGAGAGGAAATTTGCCACAAGTATTTGCCGTTACTTACAAAGCACAGTTTGGTGTTCTCCCAAGTATTGGCTCACAGTGCATAAGCTATAATACTTGTGTTAGAATTTCTGAGAAAAGAGCATCATTGTCTAGGCACAGAATATTGTTTAGTGTTGAGAGTTGTTTATTTTGTTTTTATATCATTTTTCGTTGTTTAGTGCTTTTAAGACCTGCTATGGGCTGAACGTTCACACCTCCACTTGATATAAAAGAGGCAGGTGTGATATCAAAAGAAGAAAGGGGTTACATTTGAGCACAGCTATTTTTTTCCCCTTGGAAGAAAGCAGATAAATAAATCAAAGATTTTTAACTTATCCCTTGTATGTGTTTGAAATAATTCTTTCCTTTAGCAGAGGAAACAATAAAAAAAAAAACCTGTGTGTCAGATGCAGTATTTTAATGCAATTAAAATTATTTTCTTCCTTCTTGTCACATGTAGGCAGACTCACCCTTAATCTAGTTTCAAAAGTTGGTTGTTTGTTGTTGATGTTGTTGTTGAGAAGTACCATAGAAATACATTATCCAAGCAAAGAATTCATTTCTCTGTTTGACTCCCTCACAGAGAAAAAAAAAAAA
>CABHPR010116791.1:0-24585 GCA_902168415.1 Peromyscus melanophrys
CAGGGTTATTTTCAGTATCACTTAACCAAAAAAAAAAAAAAAAAGTTCTGTAGTGTTATTTTTGTTCAACCCTTGAAATGGAAGAATTAATAGTTGCACAGTCTTCTCAAAAGCACACAGGTAAAGAAAGGCAAGTACTGTTCACTATCTGATAGCATTTGTTTTAAAATAATGTAAAGGTTTGGAAACAAAATATTTGAGTTTAAAAGCAAGTTTTCCACGATAAAACTGTTGAAAAAACGCACTTTTTTTCCATTTATACTTTTTCACCAGGCTAGACATTACCAACCCTCTGAGCTGTGCCCTTGACATGTAAAACTGGCACTGGGCATTTTTTTCCTCTCTGTTTCATCACAGAGAATAGGTTGGTGTGGTACAATAAATAGCCCTTCTTGATACTATTTCAAATCTACAAATAGGAAAGCAGATTAATTAAATTGCACTTAGGTAATTTCCAGTATTTTCTCACCCTGAAATATCTTTCCGAATAGCTCAGACACATCCACAAACGCTTGGCTGATTCTCAACTTTCGACCAAGGAAGTCCCCGTAGAAAATTGAATTGTGCATTCTACTTTAATCAGGAATTTGACATTAAAGTAATAAATGAATCATTGTATGCTACACTAGAAAAATTGATAATAGATTAAACTAGAATCTGTTCACTTTATGGGTTTGTTGAAATTCTAAATCATCAAATGCATGTTTTTAAAAGTATATGTTTATGAAAAAAATCACTGAGCATCCTTAGTATGGAACATTATTGCTATGAAATTTTTATTTGAGTGAAAATGTATATGTCCCAGAACATAGTTGTATGCACTTTAATAAACGTGAGTTACATGCATGATGAAATTTACTCTCATATAGTCAACATAATTGTACTGTGTATTTGATTTGTATGTTTTCATTCCTTCAAATACGAAATTAAAGCTAAAAGCAATATAGAAGCAACTGCTCGTTAAGAAATTCAATTTTTTTTCCTCCCACAGGGCTTCATCCTGAAATCTCCCAAATGACATACTTTTCGATGTAAAAATGCTGAATTGCTTAATTAGGGTTTTTTGTTTTCTGTCTGGTGAAAGAGATGGAACCAGGGCCTCATGGTGACAGGCAAGTACTGGCACTGGACTAGAGTTCAACCCTTCGGAATTATTTCTCATAAGATATTGGGCTACTGGAAGTCATCAATGCCCTTGTGTATTGTATGAGCATATCATCTTCATCTTAGAACTAATTTATCCCTGAATTTAATTGAACTGGAGGTATATTAGCATATAATAGGAACAACACAATACAGTTTTCTACTAAATAATATTATAGTTTTGCAAATATGCTTTTTAATTACAATACCAAACTTATAAGGATGAACCCCAGAAAAGTTACTGTTTTGGATGCTATATTGGAAATGCAATAGCATGTGAGGCAATTTTAATAGGTGCAATCCTTTAATTCCTTTTAATGGCATAATTGTATTGACATCTTTACTGGTAAATTGATTATGTCAAGCTTTATAACACATGCAGAAACTCCTCAGTGTAACCAAATGTGAAGAGAAACATTAGGCTCTTCATTCTCTTAAGAATTCTAGCCTAGCATGATTTCACACTTCCATGATCCCAGCACTCAGGAGGCAAGGACCAGGAGGATGGAGAATTCCAGGCCAGCCTGGGCTACATTGTGAGTTCCAGGCCAGTATTGTAATACATAGCAAGACCCTGTCTCAAAAAAAAAAAAGTCATCGTATGTGTTAAGCAATAGAGCAAAATTAGCTGAGTGGCGGTGGTGCACACCTTTAATCCCATTACTCGGGAGCCGTGCCAGGTGGATCTCTGTGAGTTCGAGGCCAGCCTGGTCTACTGAGCGAGATCCAGGAAAGGCACCAAAGCTACTCTGTCTCAAAAAAAAAAAAAAAAAAAGAGCAAAATTAAGACACCAACTGTAGTATGTTTTTAAAACAAGATATATTCCTTAAATGGACTTCTATATGTAAATATGTCAGTCCTGATCATAACAAAATACAAGAGGACTGATGGGTGGAGGGAGAGAGCAGGGTGGGAGGAATATCCAACACTTCCTAAAATACAATTATGTATGTTCTCAAATTTTCATTAACCTGGAGATAGAAACATTACTTAGCTGGAAACCCAAAGAAAACTTATTTATTAGTAACAAATTAATTGTATTTGTTGAATTAAATGGAGTACAATTACAAGTAAGCCTAAAATAAGAATCTTCAAGTCACACAACAGGAAGTTTTTTTATATATGAAAAATGCAAAACAGTTGGATGACATCATTTGCTGGGAATTATTTCGTGCCTACATACTTTGTACCTTCTAGGAGTAAGGCATTTTCCACACCCCAAAAACTGTATAATTTAGGCATATGGTATTGACCCCCAAATATAAATTCCAGACAATAGAGAGATCATACCGAAATGCTGAGGAAGGTTTCTCATGGCAGATTTTGATCTACTCTAGACATCATTTAATAGAAAAGAATATGCACAGTAAAAAGGCTGGGAACGTCACCTGGCCATGAACAAGTTTACCATAATCATTTCCCTTGTCCTCTGTTATTCAAGCGTATCCTGATGACCCTTGAGAGCCCTTGCCTCCCTTAATCAGAATGCACTGCTTTCCCATTACTGATGCAGAATAGTGCTGTTATAAAATTTGGGTGAAATATTTGCATAAAGTTTCAACACGGTTTTTGTTTCTTGCTTTTCTGTTGTTTTGTTGGCGGGGGTGGGGGTGGTTGTTGTTTTTAAGAAAGGTTCCCATTCTATAACCCAGGCTGGCCTGGAACTTATCCATAGCCCAGGCTTGCTTTGAATTCCCTCTTTTCTTCCTTCTGCCTTCTCCACATCAGGCGTGTCCCACCAGACTCATCCGAAACACAGTACTTGATATCTACTATATGCTCAATAAATGACGTTATTCAGAAATACTCATTTTTACTTTTTATTACAAAGTATTTACTTCTTTTGTTTGTTTGCTTGTTTGTTTTGGTTTTTTTGAGACAGAGTTTCTCTGTGTAGCTTTGGAGCCTATCCTGGAACTCACTCTGTAGACCAGGCTGCCCTCGAACTCACAGTGATCCGCCTGGCTCTGCCTCCCGAGTGCTGGGATTAAAGGCGTTTTCCAAAGTATTTACTTCTTATTACAAATTATTATTTTGCGCTACAAACATGCACATTTGATTTGCTTAGTCAAATGGATTATACCCATGGGACAGACTAATTTGCTGGTAAAAAAGACTCTTATCTGTGGTCGGCCTTAAATCACAGCACACTGAACCACCAATCCCTGCCTCGTTTCACTGAGAGAGTCTAAGTCTTTTCCAGAAAAAAAAAATACCTTACATTTATTAAATGAGACATGATTTTGGAGGGAGTTAACCAAAAAGTGGACAAATAGTGGCTTTTATGAATACAGGTTATGTTAACTTCCATTGGAGTGGAAAATACAAAGGAGAAAACGCATAGGAAGAGCTATTTTACCTCATGCTTTCAGCCCATAGTCAATTATCTTCACTGCTTTACCATTGGATCTCAACCTTCCTAATGCTGTGACCCCTTTAATACAGGTCCTCATGTTGTGGCGACCCCCAACCATAAAAGTATTTCCTTGCTACTTCACAACTGTAATTTTGCTACTGATATAAATTGTAATATAAATATCTGATGTGGAGGATACGTGATGTGCAACCCCAATGGGGTCGTGACAGGCTGAGAACCACCTTGAGACTGAGCATCCTACTGGGAAGTCTGTGCTGGAGCCAAGCTGCTTGCTTCTTGGTGGATGAGAGAGAGGTAGAGTGGGGTGGATGGAAGGGTGGAGAATGGGGAGGGAGGCCAGGAACCAAGATAGAGCCTCCAGGGATATTCCATTCCCCAGGGACCTACTCCAAGTAGGCCCTGCTTCTTTATAATCCAGTCTCCTACAGATACACCAATGGATTCATCCACTGGTGACTAGAGCACTCACGATCCAGGCACCCTTGAACACTGTTGTGACCAAGCCTTCAGCATGTGAGCCTTCATAACTGTTGCATATCCCAACCACAGCAGATGCTGGTCCCACTCGAGAAGTTCGGAACAGGCAGTGGTATGGAATCGGCTGCTGAACACGGCCATCCAAAATGCAGGTTCATAGCTTTCTGCCCTATCATTTCTGATACCGTCCATCACTAGAACAATCGGCAGGATTTTTCCTATATTGATGTCAAATTCTAGTCTTTTTAGTCTGCTAGCTTATTTTTCCTGTAAATTTTTTTTTTATTGATTTCGTTTGTTCTTGTTTTGTTTTGTTTGAACATCCTTCAAGAACCACAGTGAAGAATTACCTTGGTAAGCAATGCAGATTTCTGGGCCAGAACTTCTGATTGAATCTCTCCAAAGTAGACTGTCCTTTAGATGGTTCTTATGTGGAACACTCTTTTCTTCCTCTGCCATAACATCCTTTTAAAGTGTGTGTGTGTGAGTGTGTGTGTGTGTGTGTGTGTTTTGGAGCATTGTGTGAGACTTCACATAGACATGAACATTGAAGCTAGAGGAGAGTGTTGACTGACCTCAAGAGGCTATCCACTTTGTTTTTTGAGACAGGGTCTCCCAGTGGCCTAGAGTTTGCCCTTTAGGCTAGACTCGCTGGCCACTGAGCCACAGGGATCTACCTATCTCTTCCTTCCTGGTGCTGGCATTGCAAACATATGCCACCATGTGCAGGTTTTTTCATGTACATGCTGGAGATGGACTCAGATTCTTATGCTTGCATGCTAAGCTCTTTATTCACTGAGGTATTTCCAGCCCTTCTGTGTTTTTTAATTGTTCTTGTTATCCATCCTGCCTATTTCTAATAGTAGGCTCTTGCTCTCCAGCATTTGTCTATCTTGACACTGAGTATGCCCACTTCCATGACTTCAGCCCCTTGATGACAAGGGTAATGCAGTTTTACTTCCTAAGTACTTATTGAGCCTGACAAATGTCCTCTGAGGTCACAAAGGTAGGAAAACAAGAAAGATTCTATTGACGCCACATGAGTATCAAGGTAATAATAGTTCATCTACTCATTTACACAAAGAAACTTTTATTAAGCACTTACTACATGGCAGGCCTAGCAGAATTTGGCACCAAGTGAATGCCAATTCATTTAGCTAAATGAATGAACAAAGAAAAGAAGTAACCGTTTCTCTGATGATGAATTCTAAGTTTATGCACATAACCTGATTTTATTCTTACCCTGTGCGGGAACTTTCTGGAGGGTCAGCGTTTCTTCTTCTGCACAGAAACGATAGGGAGAGAGCAATCAACCAGTCACCCAAAGCAAGGCCCTGGAAGCTGTTGAGCTGATCCACGTGCCCGTCGAACCGGAGCCATGAGACGAATGTTGATAGCTGTAGGGCAGTAAGAGGAATGTGGAGTCTAGAAAATAACAAGAAGGGAGCCTGAACACGGAAGTTCAGAGGGAAGATAATGCAGGCCAGCAAGGAGGAATCTTGCTGTTCCTTCCATACCGGTTAAGGCCATCAGCCAGGATGAAGGAAAACTAAAGACTGAGATGGGTAGATGGAAAGAATTAAAACATGGTTAAAGAATAAAGTGTAGGTTTCCCAAGGCCTGGTAAGTTTAGAGTGCTTTTCCAGCAATATGAGTTTGCATGACAGTTTGTCAGAACTCAGAATTGGGATTGTTTTCCGATTTGGCCTCAGCATGTAGAGTCAAGGGTCTGGTGCACAACTTCCTAGCAAGAATGGACATAGCCCTGATAATCAGAGTGTTCTAGCCTTTTTCAGACCTCCAACAAAATATCTCAGACTGAATGGCTAAAACAACACAAATTGATTTTTTTTTTCACCATTCTAGAACCTGATCAGTGTGGGGGACAAGAGCAGAATTAATTTGCTTTTAAAACAGGCCGGAAGACTTACTTTGTTCTCTACCTTCTCAGGACACAGAAGGCACTGTGTGTGAACAAGGAAACTGGCCCCCACCAGATGCTCAGCCCCTTCTACCTTGATCTGGAACCTCCCAGCCTCCGGAACTGCAAACATAAGCACCAGCTGCTTATAAAATAGCGGGTCTACGGTATGTTGGTAGCATTCTGCATGGGGAGTTTCTGATAAGGCTTCTCTGCCTGGCTTGCAAGACGTACCTCCACGCTTTTACATCACGTGACTTGCATTGGTTAAAAAGTGACTGTAAAGGGAATCTCTCCCTTATGAGTACCCTGGCCCTATCAGGTTAAACACCCACCAGTACAACCTCACTTCACTTTAATTGCTTGTCTAAAGGCCTCTTCTTCCTACAGGCACACTGAGCGTTAGAATTTCAACACATAAATGTTAAAGGGACTCAGTTCGGTTCAGAAATGCAGACTCATTTTTGGGAAGAAGTTTTCAGAGTTCTCATATGAAGCCTCTTCAGATCTGCTGGATTAAATTGCCTGCATTTATGTAACTCTGCTCCTCCAATGTTTGTGGGTGGTGCATATATATAAATGGTACTGAGGATGGAGGAAACAATACTGATAACGAAACCGAGGGTAAAGACGCAAGACATTTGCAAGTCTGAAAATGGAGAACTCAATGGTAGAGGAACAGGCAACCATAAGCAGTTGTTGGTTCAGGGGATGAGTAAACCTGGAAATGAGCCAGGTAGACAGAATCGCAGAATTGTACTGATAACTGTGGCAGGAAATGACCGAAGCAGCAAAGTAGGTACAAGCAGTCTGTCTGAACGTTGTGTCCCCATAAAATTCATGCTGAAAGGCTAGTCCCCCACACTGATCAAGTAGTGAGAAGTCAAAAGACCCTTCAAGAGCAGAATTAATTTACTTTTAAAATAGGCCGGAAGACTTACTCTGTTCTCTACCTTCTCGGGACACAGAAGGCACTGTTTGTGAACAAGGAAACTGGCCCCCACCAGATGCTCAGTCCCTTCTACCTTGATCTGGGACCTCCCAGCCTCCGGAACTGCAAACATAAAGCGCCAGCTGCTTATAAAATAGCGAGTCTACGGTATGTTGGTAGCATTCTGCATGGGCTTTACAATGTCATGTAAAGATGGAATCCTGCATCTCACAGTGGAGTGCTGGTACTGGGTCCTCCCCATTCACTTATGCCAGGGAAAAGCATCAGGGAGGCTTAATTTCTGCCCAGAATTGTAAATAAATAAATAAATGGGGAACCAGTGATAAAAGACACTAAAGAAAACCACCCTACACACTTCACTAAGAAATCCCATGACGCAAAAGACAGAGGAAGTCGTAGCAGCAGCTAGAAATGGGAAAAAGAAAAAAAAGAAAAGAAAAAGAAAAGAAACAATTACCTTCAATTACCTAATGGCTACCTTTATATTAAAAACCACACATGGGTAGAGAGATCAAGGATGCGTTCTTCAGAGTTCTTCTGGAAATAACTCTCCCATAGGAGTTTTCCATACTTCGTTAAAATGCTGTTACCTTCCTAAGAGAACTACTCATACTCCAACACTGGAGGTTTCCACATACACCACTTAGATGTCTGCATAGTCAACGCGTCAGGAATAATGAGAAATGGGGAGGAGGGATGCCAGAATGAGAGAGACAACAGGACAGGAAAGTTGCCAAAAAGCCCGTGATGTGGCTCAGCATGGCTGCCAGTTTCTCTGCCGGACAGCTTGGCGTGTCCTTATCAGAAGATTGCAAGGAGTTGGGCCTGGAGGAACAAGAGGTTGGTAGAAAGCTTATCGCTCATGATAAGAAACAATAGTCTTGCTGTGCCCTCCCCCAAAACTCCCACGTACACCTTTATGAATGTTTGGATGTCTGCCACTCAGAAGGCATCTAGAGCCAGCCAGAGGGGATTACGAATGGAGCCTAGCCAAGAAAGGAGGCTTGGTGTTTCTCCTCATCTCTTCTTCTTGTCCTCCACACTGGAAGCGCTGTGTCTTTGAGAAATGAAAGAGAGAGAAAATGGAAGTACAAAGACTGAGCAAGCTCTTCTCCTCCAATACACACAGATAGCCATGGGGAGAGAAAACCTTTGGTTCTGGTGATCTTACACTTCCCTTGTTGAAAACTCTCAGAAGGTAAAAGACTTTCAGATGTTAATGAACAGGCATGGGAGGCTCCCTAGGCCTTGGAGCAACCGTTGAAATCATCCTTCCAGCAAAATACTTCAGTTGCACGTGAGGCCATAACTGATAGGCATGTGTGTTTAGAATAAGAGAACGTGAGTAAGCTGGAAATGATGTAGCAGCTGCAAATCACAGTCTCATGAAAACAGTTTGGGTAGCCTTGTCAGTCCATACAGAAAGCTGTACTGACAAGGAGTCTCTCTGAGCTGAACAAGAAGAGCACACCTACCTTAAAATTTTGTGGATACAATCCTGAATGCTTATTACCGTGAAAACCCGGTAGTAGCAGGGCCCAGTCAGATGTGTGTTCCGGTCTACCTGCAAGATCCAGAAATGCTGAGTTCTTCATAAAACTTGGTTAGAGGAATGGTGAGACCTCTGGGTACAGCATGTCACAGACTTATTGCTTTCCCAACTCTTCAGCCCCGACTGTTGGGACTCTGTGGGTGCCAGACCCATTTGAGGCCTTCTGGACTTCGGCTTCCCTTTTTTTGGTTGGGATCTGGAGTCCTCCAGGTTCTCAGTGGGCGTCTTGAAACTCCAGCAACTGTGCTCTTTCCAGCTTCTGGCTACCCAGGTTCTGACGCAGTGATTCCACTTCTCACATATGTTTCCACTCACTTCTGCTTATTTGCAGCTTAGCCTGTGAGCTAGCTCTGGCCCCTCTGAAACTTTAATCATACCTGTCTCTGGAAGGTGTTCCGATGGCTGACTTTTGGCTTGCCAAGATTCTTGACTCTTCTGTACGTTTTTAGCTTTCCAAGTTCCAAATTCTAGACGCCTTTTAATGCTTTACCGCCATTAATTGCAGTGTGTTTCTATTCCTAAAAGCCATGGGCTATCATGCAAAAACCCAAGTGCCAGGCTTTAGAGAGCTCCTTTAGGGTTGCTAGATAGGAAGGCTCCCAAGACAGTACAAAGCCTTGCAATTCTTCTTGGTTGTCCATCAGAAATAATGGGTAAGACTGTATGGCTGGATTCACCACACATCTTTGTTGCAAAATACACTGGAATCGAGCTGGAACTAAACTGGAAGTTTCCTCCTTGTTGGTTGGTTTTCATAGTGCTAGATGGTGCTAAGCAAGCTGCTAGGAGAGAGAAGGCAACAACTCTCTTACCCAGCTGTGAACCCTATCAACTATAATAACAACCTACCAGAGAAAAGCTGTTCACTGGTGCAGTACTGGCATGACAGCTTTGGGGGTAACCAACCACTCTTTGCTTGGATTTGAGGCTCACCCTGCATGTGAGGATTCATGCCTAATATTGCAAATTCAGTCAAAAATCTACTATTGAAGAGGTCAGCGTGGTATTACTGTGACAGACATGACTATTGTTTTGGGGAAGATTGTGGAAGGACCTTGGAACTCTGGCCTAGAAAATTCATTAACTATTGAGAACTTAGTGGGTAGTTTTGTAGGAGCTTGGAAGGTAAGAATGTTGAGGGCAATGATGAAGATGGAGGCCTGGCTTCTGAAGTTTCCAAGGGAAGTTTAAAGACTGTGTCAGAGCCATTTGTTATTTGTAATTAATATTCTGTGGCTCTGGTTAGCTGGGGCTGAAGAGTCAGCTGTGGTAAACAAGACACCAGACTATGAAAGGGAAAGCTTTACTTTGCTGGGATACTCAATGCTGATTGCCTAGAGCTGAGAAATTAATAGTGATGAAGAGGAGACCAGCATCGTTGGAGGTGAAACCTTCTGGAAAGTGTTTCCTGAGAGCATGTAGGAGCTGTGTTTCATAGGCAGCCGATGTTGTACTTCAAGCTGGCAGCTGAGCTTGGTAGCATAAGAGTGACCCGGTGGTAATGGTTTTGAAGGTTGTGGAGAGCAGCTCAGGCTGGGCACTGTGAGAGGCCAAGAGAGTGCCACTGTTGAAGGTGCAGCCCCAGTGGCAGTTGGGGTCATGGAGAAGTTGAGGCTTGGCACCATGAAGAGAGCCTATGAGAGGCTATTGGTGAAAGTGCAGCCCAGTTTCAGCAGAAGACCCCAGTGTTTCGGAGAATTCAGTTCTTGGGATGATCACCAAGAACAGCAGCAGTGGTAGTGTGGAGCCAGCCAGAGCCAAGAAGACAAGCTGTGTGTGTTGCAGAGGGTGGAGCTGAAGAAGTGACCCAAGCCCCTTGGAGGAACCCAGAAGATGGTAAGTAAATCCCAGACATTAGACATTGAGTTATTTACACTTTTGGAGTTTGGTTTTGCTTTGATTTGCTTGTGACTGTGCCCTGATTCTTCTCTCTTGAAGTAAGAAAGTATTTCATGTATTTTTGATTTTACAGGACCCCACAGTTGAGAGACTTTGAATTTTAAAAGACTTGGGATTTAAAAAAAGATTGGCTATTTTAAAGAGATTGAACTTTTAGTAAAGACTGTGAGACTTTCAGAGTTATTTATATTTTTAAATGCAGAATCTTGGGGATGAATGAGAAAGAAAAGGTTGTGGCTTAATGGTGATGTGTTTGGTGTCAAGTTGATAGGGGGTCAGGTGTGCTGGGTAGTTTTTTGTCAACTTGACACAAGCTAATGTCATCTGAGAGGAGGGAACCTCAATTAAGAAAATGCCTCCAAGTGGGATTAGGATCTATCCCTGGTGCATGAGCTGGAGTTTGGGAGCCCACTACCTATCAAGGAAGCCTTGCTCAGCCTTGATGCAGGGGGAGGGGCTTGGTCCTGCCTCAACTGAATGTACCAGGCTTTGCTGACTCCCCATGGGAGGCCTTACCCTTTCGGAGGAGGAGATGGGGCGTGGGTAGGGGTGGGGGAGGTTTGGGGAGCACAAGAGAAGGGATGAGAGGGGGATCTGTGGTTGGTATGTAAAATAAATAAAATTAATTTCTTAAATAAGAAAATAAAATTTAAACAAATGAAAATGCCTCCATAAGATCAAGATGTAGGCAGGGCTGTAGGGCATTTTCTTAATTAGTGATTGATAGGGGAACTCCAGGCCTATGGTGGGTGATGCCATCCCTGGGCTAGTAGTCCTGGGCTCTAGAAGAAAGCAGGCTGAGCAAGTCATGAGGAGCAAGCCAGTAAGCAGCTCCCCTTCATGGCCTCTGCATCAGCTCCTGCCTCCAGATTCCTGCCCTGCTTGAGTCCCTGTCCTGCCTTCCTTTGATGATGGACTGTGCTGTGAAAGTATAAGCCAGATAAACCTTTTCCTCCCCAACTTCCTTTTGGTCATAGCATTTCATCACAGCAATAGAAAACCTATCAAGGACATGTATATATACTTTAAAATTTTTTTTCCAAAATAGATATTTAACAGAGTTTTAATAATAAAACTTGCGAAGTCAGGTATGATGCCACATGCCTGTAATCCCAGCACATGGGAAATGGAGGCAGGAGAATGAAAAGTTCAAGACTATCCTTGGCTATACAGTGAGTTCAAGACCTGTCTCAAAAAAAAAAAATAGGTACAGATAGTTACCTGCATGTGTTTACATATTTTTCTAATTCTAATACTATAGACACATGATATGTGAGAGGAAGGTTTCTATAGTCACCTCCTGGCAGAACCAGAGTAGAAAGCTGTTGTAATTAGTGCAGAGTAGTTATTGTGCTGTAAGAAGAGATCGATAGGATGTGGAGTCTGCATGCTTTTAGTAGCACTGGCCTATTGGTGAAATTACTAAGGCCACTCCACGTAGTTAAAAGGAAGATTTATTTAGGGTTGTGGAACTGTGGGGCTTGGTGGGACCTGGAGAAAAGCTCTCCAGCAACACTGGCCATTCACAAAATAGTACGAGAATTTCAGAGAAATAAATGACTGTGTGACCCCGTAATATATACTGTATAAACTTAAACTAGGGAAATTTAAATGAACTGAAATATTAGACTTGGCTTTGAGGAGGATTCAATATGGCATCTAGAAAGAGCCTGAGGTTAGGTATTAGGCAACCTGGACTTGAACTCCAGTTCTGAAGTTTACTACTAAATGATCTTGTTCAACCAGTTCCTCATCCTCTCTGGTTTTCCTTTGTGTAAAAGGATAACTTTCTAGGGCTCTTTTGAGAGTGAAGTTATGCAATGCAGTTTTCATAGCAGGTGTTCAGTGACTAGGTCTTCTTTTTCCTTTTTTCTTCTTTCTTTTTTTGGTTTTGGTGTTTTGAGACAGGTGTTTCTCTGTGTAGCCCTGGCTGTCCTGGAGTTTACTTTGTAGACCAGGCTGGCTTTGAACTCACAGAGATCCTCCTGCCTCTGCCTCCTGAGTGATGGGATTAAAGGCATGAGCCAATACACCTAGCCAATAAGTAGATCTTTAACCACTGTCCTACATAATCTGTCACATTTTAGAGTAATTCTTAAAATTCACTAGGACAGTGGTTCTCAACCTTCCTAATGCTGTGACCCTTTAATCCAGTTCCTCATGTTGTGGTGAGCCCCAACCATACAATTATTTTCATTGCTACTTTATAACTGTAATTTCACTACTGTTAGGAATCATAATGTAAATATTTTTGGAGATAGAGGTTTGTCAGGGGGTCCTGATCCACTGATTGAGAACCACTGTGGCTAGCATCTATAAAAGTAAAGTAATTAATGGAAAATGAAAGAAATGTAGCTAAAATTTATACAGCTTCAAAGGAAGTTTTTAAACTTTATAAACCATGTTCATTATTATAAGGGAGGTTTTGAAAGTTTAAGAAATTTTGAAATAGTAAAGACATTGAGATTGAAGTTCTATTTGTATGACATATTAATTAATCTACTAACTCAGATTATTTTTTGGTCAGATAAGAAATTCCCTTCTAATTTAGAAGATGATAACAATTTGAGTTAAGATCATCTATGTAGCTAGCTATATAAGCATGATTAAAAAATTAGCAAAATGTCTTTTAGTAGTTATTAAACAAGAGAGAATATGGTCTCCCTTGAAAATAAAGAAAAGTCATTTGTGTTGGTGACTTTTTTGTTGCTATGTTAAAACACCAAGACCAAAAGCAAGTTATGGAAGAAAGAGTTTATTTTGGCTTATGGCTCCAGTGGGATGAGAGTCCATCATGATGGGGAGATGTGGTGGTGGAACTCAGACTTGGGGAGCTCGTGTCTCAAGTGTGAACATGAAGCAGAGAGTGTGAACTGGAAGTGAGGTGGGGCTGTCAACTCTCAAACCCCGTGTCCAGCGATGCACTTCCTCCAGCAAGGCTGGACCCCCTCCCCAAACAGTCCACCAGCTGGGAGTCAAGGGTTCCAGACGCCTGAGCCTATGGATGACATTTTGTGTTCAAACCACCGCACCATTCTTCAAAAAAGCTTGACCACTGAATTGAGAACCAGAGTCCAAACAGTGAACACCAAACTGTCTCAACAAGGCATGCTATCCTTACACTGCTTCCCGACCCTGCAGCTGGGAGCTAATTAAATAGTTCAGAGTGCCACGCTGAACCTTAGTACTGCATTTACAAAACAACTTCAGAGGACATGCTATTAAAGTCTGGGGTTTATCAGAAGGAGCCAGCATTTTTTTTTAAGCAGCCCTTAAAATTAACATACTGGATAAGCTGCTTATTATAGACGGAGCTTATGAGATCCTTCATATAGATCCAGAAGTTAAGCAGTGAATTTCTAAGCCAACTAATGAGACTATTGCACTGAGACTAAAATCTAAAAATAGCATTTGAGATAACCCAAGAGCATTTTGAGAAGTAAATTTATACTCTATATGGTCATTTCTAAAATGCTAAAAAGCTGCGTCGATAACCACTAATATACTGGAATCTCTCTGGGCTGAAATGTGGAGCAATTCTGTACTTAATTAACTTAGAAATATACCAGTGATAATGGGAATGTGTGAGAAAAGGATATCTTAAATTACTGTGAATTATACTTCGCCCTTTAATTAATCTGAATAGTTAAGCTTTAAAATTCATATCAAAATATCCCCAAAATAAATAAAATCTTACTTTGTAAGGCCGTGATGACAGCTGTCATTATTTAAATTGTACACAGTAAGGGGAGAAGTACGATATAGAACCATTTAGCGACTGGACTCTTTGGAGGCCATAGAAGGTATCTACTATTCCAGGCATCCTGATATACTGGATGCTCAAGAAGACATGGAGGAAATTGGTGAGATCTTTACAATTCTTCTCACTTATCTCTAAAATGGGAGAAGCAATGTTGAGCTTACGTTTCTTCCAGCGATTTATAACAAATTCAGTAGCAGGTTGGGAACAGTTCAGCGTCCCTGAAACCTGCTACAGGTAAAAGCCATTGTGTACAACAAGACCTTTCATCTAGACGAGGAAGCTATGTGACCTGTGGTGGCATGTGCTCCTCTGTGTGGGTTTCATCGATGCAAAAGGAAGAGAGCTGTGGGGGTTATGTCTATGCCCTTAAAAATAGTCTTCTTACTGAATTATGAAGCGGTAAAGTCTACAGATAAGTGTAGGATGCATTTACAGGATCGCAGTAGTGTATGAACTAGATGGGGTGGAAAGACAATGCCGGTAAACTTTTAATAAAGGGGCCGCCTATGGCTTGGCAATTTTTTTTAAATTGTGTGTGTGTGTGTGTGTGTGTGTGTGTGTGTGTGTGTGTGTGTGTATGCTCGTGTGTGTACTAGAAGATCACTTTCTAGTTGAAAAATCGGGTCCTTCTTCAGTGTATGAGAATGTCATACTATCTTCGGCCACTATGTCCCTATCTAAAGGCCCTGAGCACCATCTTTAATAATTTCAAGTAGGAATTAAGCCTTTCTTCAAGATTGGTCTTTTAAAAACTAATGAAATAAAAACAAAGTGAGTATTCGTTATCATGGTAGGTTTTTTTCCCTACCAGAAGGTTTTACAGTTTGAAACAAAATATGGACTTTTACAGATATCTTCTCTAGCTGATGGAAGCCAGACCCTCCCTTGATAAGATTCTACAGTGAGCGCTTGGCTTTGTCCACCAAGCCTCAGCTGCCGCTGGCTGGTTGATTGTGGCTGTCTTCTCATATTCAGGGTGTATAGCTTGGAAGAAGGCCCCAAGGCAAAAAACATGGGATGCCTTGATAAAATGAGAGACCAGGAAGGAAATGGATTTTTTTTTGAGTGTGAAATGATTGAGAAAACGAAGTCTACTACTGCTGGCAGGGAACACACGGGGTAAAATTTAGATAGTGTGCTAAGGACAGACAGCATGATGGGATTAGAGGAAATCTATTCAAAGGATCTTTAAGTCACCAAGGCAAAGATGATCAGGATGCTGGATTAGCATAGGTATTGAACACAGGAAGAGAGACATAACAGTTGTCTTCAGATATCAGGGATATTAGCTGGAAAAGATAGTTGATCTACCCATAGGTAATTATTTGCTTGATAGAAGCAATCTTTCTTGTTTATTCAACGGTTAAGTAACTAGCTACATTTTGAGCACCATAATAATATGGTAGGTATGACAGGCACAAGGATTTAGTCTGGTAGGAAGAAAAAAAAAAGCAATTCTAGCTTAGTGTGGTAAGTGCCAGGTATCATGTGTGCATGGGGGCTTAACAGAGGAGATGATGCTCATTTTGAAGTTTGAATTTTGAAAGATCAGCTTGAGCTTGAGTTGTAAAAGGAGAGGGCTTTCGTGTAGAAGGAACAACATATGCAAAAAAAAAAAAAAGGAAGTTGAAATACTAGCTTTTTCCACTGATTACAGGCTGGTCATAATGGCTAGAGCATAGAATATACTGGAAGCCGATTATAGGAATAAAGTTGGAGAGATAGGCTGGCAGCACCATTGTAAATGTGATGGGAAGATGGGAAGAAATTTCAACTTTCCAGACAGCTCTGCTGCTTAACACCTATCATCCCATTCCTCAGGGAAGGGGAAGAGGCTGGGGAAGGAGAATTGTATGGTCATCAAGGCCAGCCTGGGCTACTTCATCCGTTCTAAGATGGACTGAGCTACAGAGTGAGACACCATCTCCGAACAAAAGGAGGAACTAACAGTCATCATCCATATCAACAACAAAACAGGGAAAGGGGTAGTAGAGATGAGGAGAACCATTAAAAGATTTGAGTTCTATTAGATTCTGGTATCAACTGATGGTTGTACTTTCAAGGACCATTTCCCTTGTTTGTTACTGCTACCAATTTAAACATCTGAATCAAATAAAATATCTTAGAATGTTAAAGATGAAATGTACATACATACATATAAATATGTGTCTATCCCCACTGATAACCCTAGGTGGTGTGTCAGGAAGAATACAAGGGCAAAGGGAGATAGGATAGGAAGAGAGTTAAAAATAATGTAGTTAAATATAGAAGATTATTACAAACACGTATTTGAGGCTAAAATGAACAATGTAGTGGTTAAGATAAAAGAATGGAAAATAGAGAATTCCTCTATAGGACAAATTCTTGAACAATGTATGATACACACACACTACTTGAAAATTTTATACATATAAAACTTCCCATTGTATATGCACATGGTTCCTATAAATACTAACTGATTTAACTCTACAGATAATGGGTAAAAGTACATTTTGGATTTAATATGAATATCTACTGAAGCTAAAATTGTCACATCCAATCAATTGCCATTAATGACAATTAGAAAGTATTGATCTAGGAAGGAGCCCAATGGCAAAATCATTTTCCAAACAGAAACAAAGCCTTCAAAATAAACACACAAAACGCAACCCTGTAAGCTGTGAAAATAGTGAAGCCTCAAAATGGCCTATGCCATAAGAGAACATGATAGGAAACCTCAGACTCTCTTTCTGTGTGGGCAAGTTCTTTTTTCTTTTTTTTTAAATTTTATTTTATAATTTAATTTAATTTTACATATCAGCCACGGATTCCCTTGTTCTCCCCCCTCCCGCCCCTTCCCCCCCCACCTTCCCCCCAGCCCACCCCTCATTCCCATCTCCTCCATGGCAAAGACTCCCCTGAGGATTGAGTTCTACTTGGTAGATTCAGTCCAGGCAGGTCCAGTCCCCTCCTCCCAGGCTGGTGGGCAAGTTCTTGGTCCAATATTCAAGAGCTCTATTTTTGGAGGCTTTCTATTTCTCCCTTGCTGCCGGTGGGTGCCATCTTTTGAATACCAAGTACTCTCTTGCAGCCCAGGTTCCTTCTTCCTACCGCTCCATTCCAGCAACATTTCTGGAAAGACCCAGGGTCACCTTCTCATTCTAGACATTGAAGGACTAGATGTCGGTATGAACGTTAGGGACCCACCTATTGGAGGACATGGTTTTCCTTAGCAAGCCATCACTCCTTTGTGGGTCTCAAATAATAGCACGTTTAGGAACTCCCTCCATCGATATGTTTAACTCTTTCCTTCCAAAACAGTTTATACGTCAGTTACCATCCAATGACTTTCCATTGTGCAAACATTTCTCTGTCGATTTGCTTCCTCCCCCAAAAAGGGATGTGTAGCAATTACCCAGTTCACATTATTGTGGTGATCGTGACTCAGGACATTGAAAGGCATGTGACTTTTAGACTTTCCCCCTCCCCATCATTTCCACTATATTTCGCATAATGCATGTGCTAATTGCAAACATCCTGTGTCATGATTTGTCAAGTTTTCCATGACTGCAAAGATGTGCAGACTTTTAATCCTGTATGTGGACGAAAGTCCATTTTGCTCTGTTGTTTCCTTGTTTGGCTGCCAAGCTTGCTGATAGCCACCTAATGAACAAAGAGTAAACTATTATCGCTTTAATTGGTCTCCACTGGCTAATTCATAGGAGGCTTTTAGAAACGCATTTATTATATAATTAAGAGATTTGCGATTCCTTTTAAGTCATTGGCCATAAAAGGCTTTGTTTAATATAATAATTACAGTCACTTCTCCTGTTGCCCTGGGTCAGCAGCCTACTCTCACCCTCGGAGACTGTTTTCTCAAAGTCAAAATTGTCTCTGGTTTTTGCTCTCCCTGCAATCTGCTTCCTTCACAGCCCACGTTCCGTTGCCCTTCGCGTTTGTAAAACCCATAAGCGCGTCAATTGTAAGAAGACTGAAATCACCAGTTTGTTTGTGCCTGTTTCCTCCTTTCTTCCCTAATTCTCACATCCAAGGCTTTAGAGATGTGCTACTTGAAGACTCAAAACTGTAGCTTGGTAACTTCAGCCGTGGTAAAGCATATGCTAGAGATAGGTTCTGCATTTTAAACATGGAAGCTGACAGTAGAACATTTTTAGAAGTCAAGAATGTTTTCTCCTGTTGCGTTTGTTGAATATTTGTCTCTAAGTCTTTGTTCTAAACCATCCCGCACTTGACTTCAAGCTACTTCATCTTTGGTTTTTTGTTTGTTTGTTTGTTTTTTGTTTTTGTTTTTGTTTTTCTTTTTCTTGAGCATGTAAAGATTCTTTCTTGGTGCCTGTCCAAGCTGTTCTACATCCCTTGTCAACCAGCACGCTCACATTTTGCATTCTTGGATTGCCTGGTCTTGCCCTTATCTCTTCCTGCTCACGCTGAGGGTGGAACTCAGCTCTGCAATAAATTATAATGCTCACTTCCAGAGCCCACTGCTTTGGAGGAAAAGAGCAAGGGTTCTGGAGTTGAAATTCCTGGACTCCTAACTCAGTGCTACCACTCACCAGTTGTGGTAGTGAGTATTACTGTTTCTAAATGCTAGATGCAGTTGACTTTCTTCGTTATTTGGTAGGGAATTAGCTACGGTTAGATTTAGCATACTAATGTAGGAGCTGGGTGTGGTGGCTCACACTTGTTATCCCAGTATTATGAGATGGAGGCAGGAGGTTGGTCTGGGCTACACAGTGAGACCCTGTCTCCAAAGAACCGTATCAAACAATCTGACTGCACACTGTTGGTGATAAAATATTCATGTCGATAGTGCTGATAACATTGTGAGGGCTAGAAAGGCCGGCATCTTAGCGCTGCCATGCCCCCCCCCCCCCCCCCGCACCCGAACTTGGAGTTAGACACTTGTTGGTTTTTCTTTCTAATGTCATATTGTAGATCATTCTGATTTCAATTTTAAGTAAGATGAAAGCAAGTTATAAAGCTGTTTCTGTAACCAGTGAAAAATTGTGCTGACAGTCCCTTATTATTCATGTATTAGTGGTAACCTTGCTTTTGTTTAAAGACTTTGTTCTGTTGTTCATACTAGGTTGGACAGCCCCTAAACTGGTGGGGAGACAGATAAATCTAAGTTTCTGGAGCGCTTTTTTTTCTTTCAGTATAAATATTTAATTGTGTCATGAGAAACTCTTATGAAAAATTGTGACACACGCGAGGATTGATTCTCCCTGTAAGTAGGGCACTAGTTCCAGGTCTGCAAAAAGAACTCAAACTTTCTAAGCCTTTCTAGGCATTTGAAATGATTCTCTTTAATCTTCGTGGTACCTCACAAACTAGATGTTATCACCCGCAATGCGCAGATGAGTAATTAAAAGTTAAATAGTTTACCCCCAGTTGCAGTTAGCGCTGAGAAGAACCAGGATTACAACACAGGACTGAGTCTAAAGTTCGTTTCCTTTTTCGCGTTCTTAAAATAGGCCCTTCCTGCTCACGCTGAGGGTGGAACTCAGCTCTGCAATAAATTATAATGCTCACTTCCAGAGCCCACTGCTTTGGAGGAAAAGAGCAAAGATTCTGGAGTTGAAATTCCTGGACTCCTAACTCAGTGCTACCACTTACCAGTTGTGGTAGTGAGTATTACTGTTTCATAATCTGTAAAATGGGTGGGAGTATAACAGTTTCCACTCAATAGTGTGGTTTATAAGGACACAGAGAATACATAGAAAGCAGTCAATCAAGCAGTCAGTAGTAGTGTTTTATAGATATTTTCAAGGGTTTTGATCTCCCTATACATGTCAGTATTTGAGGTTGGGTTTGCTTGAGGTCCTGGGTTTGTTCCCTGGCACTGGAAAAAAAAAAGTTAGCTCTTTGTATGCATAAGCTATAAATTTTCTTGCTGGCTACTTATGTCTGGCTCATTTGGCAATCACTGTTCTATTTTAGATCCCTGCCCGATTTTACATGTTCGTTTTTTTTTTTCTCCTTTGATGCATGCAGAAGATTGAAAAATGCCTATAAATTCCCCACTAATCCTCCCTTGGAGAGCGTTCTCCTCTTGAAAACAGACTAGACTTGGTGACCCGCTTAAGGAACTGGCCAAGACAGAGTGAGAATTTGAAGGCAAAGTGATAGGAGATCCACCACATATCTCTGAATACTCATCCAGAGGACTCTCAGGCAAACAAAAGCACTCAGACCTCCACTTTGGAGAAGTGTAGGTGACCTTGGTCATCAGACCCACATAAGCCTGGTCTTCCAGTGATCCTTATCAAGTAAAGCTGTCTTGAGTCTTCCAGACCAGGCCATCTGCCCCCTCATTATCACTGAATGTCCTCAGTGAGAAGACTCTCCCCCACTGAGCCCTGCCACAATTGTTGACCCACAAAAGTCATGAAATCTAATAAAATGTTTGTTGTTTTAAGCTATAACATGTGGGAGTAATTTATTGCATAGCAATGAATGACCGAAGAAAAGTATTATTTTTTTGTTTATTATTATAGTATTATTTCTTTATTTTATTTTTATTTCTTTATTTTTGCTTATTAAAAAAACACTTCTGTGCCAACAGCTGTTCTTTTATGGGGGTAGATTTATCTATGAGTGTCCTAAGGAAGATTATTGCTTTCAGTATGGTTACTGTATTAGTCACAGTTCTCAGAGAACGAAACCGATAGGCTAAGAATATGAAGATGCATACAAAAGGAGATTCACTGTAGGAAATCAATCATGCGGCTATGGAAACTCAGAAGTCCCATAGTCTGTTGTCTTAAATCTACAGAAGTGAGAAAACTTGCAGTAATAAGCCTGAGGCCGAAGACCTTGAGGACTCATGGGTGGGCTGATGTCCAAGTTTCAAAACTGAAGAACCAGGAACTCCAGAGTCAAGGGTAGGAGAAAATGTGTGTCTCAGCGCTGGTAAAAAAAAAAAACAAAAAAACAAAAAAACACAAAAAAAGCAATTTTCCCCTTTCTCAGCTTTTCTGTTCTATTTAGACTCCTAGCATAATGAAGGAATCCTAACCATTTTAGAAAGGGTAACCCATGTTGCTAAGTCTACTAATTCAGCTCTCTCTGAACACTCTCACATCTCACAGACACACCTAGACAGGATGCTTTCCTACCCATCAGAGTATATTTAGTTCAGTTAAGTTGGAAAATCAACTACATTAAAATTAACCCTCACAATCCCAATCTACTAAAGGCACAGACAATAAAAATAGACAAATTCCCCAAATTCGTAAATCTCACACAGCAAATAACCAATGTCAGAAGATACTGACAGGTATAGGCCTGTGGGGCTAGTAGAAATTTGAAGGAAATTTAAAAATTACTCATCTACTCAGCCACTCCTCATTAATCCATTGACCGACTAATCAAACAAGTGTTTAGTAACTACCTTGTGCTTAGTATTACATAACATAATCCATAATGTACCCTGAGGTAAACATACATCATAATAGTATTCAAGGAATATGCCATCAAGGGGATGCTCCCCTAGAGCTATATCACATAATAATATGGAAATTAGCTCAGTTATGTAGACACCAGAACTTCCCTTTTTACTTAAAATATGTGTTTCCTGAGAACTTCATATATGCATGCAACCAAATACGGTTATATACAATCCCCACACCCCTATTATTCACAGATTTCCCATACCATATCCTCTTCCAACTTTATGTTGTTGTTTTACTTTTAAATAAATCTGCTATATCCAATTAGTACTGCACATATGTGTGGCATTGTCCACTGGAGCTTGAGAAAACTACCAATGGCCACACCCCCAAAGATTCTCCCTCCCACAGCAACCATCACATAGGGGTGGGGTCTGGTGAGCTTGTTCCCCATTCATGGTGGATGGTGACTGCCTTGATCTTGCGCCGATCTTACTCATGTAACCATGGCTGCTGTGAGTTCATGAGCTCAGTAGTCCTGTTCAGAAGACAAGACTTCACGGCACTCTGCCCGTCCTCTGGTTCTTACATTTGTTCTGCCTCCTCTTCCTGGATGTTTCTCAAGCCTTAGTGGCTAATGCAGATGATCCAGCAGCAGCTGAGCAGTCATGATTACTTACATTTGGCACTTTGACCAGATTTGAGTCTCTGCATAAACTGCTCCCCGCTGCAAAAAGAAGCTGCCAAAATTGAGAGAAACATAAATCCTCAGGTATAAACATTTATTTAGACGGCAGTATGACAACATGCCCATTTAACAAAATAGCAATGATCGGTTCTACCCAAGGGCCTCTGACCTCACCAGCTTCAGGCCTTTGACCAGGTTTATAGTAACAGGTATGAGTTTCGCTCTGTAGAACGGGCCTCCAATCCTATCAGAGAGCAGTTGGTTACCTCATAACTGTTATACCGCCATTGCACCAGGGGGCACATTTTGCCTGGTGTGTTGGTAATATAGTACGCAGGGTCTAGCTCTGGGTAAGACCGCCAATGTTTTTTCTCCCTCAGCAGCCTGAGTAGGACCTTCTGCCATCAGTTAAAAAGTTTCCTGTGGCTTTGAGAATGGTTTGAAAACTGTATTTATTTAGCTATTGATACTGTATTTATTCAGCTATTGATACTGTATTTATTCAACTATTGATAATTGCTCTTGTCTCAAATCTTACTGATTCTACTTACCCAAATAGATATTGAATTTCCCATCACCCACACCTACACTCCAGTTGCCTTGATTCAGGATTTTATGTCTTCTTAGCAAAAAGGACTGTCATCTCTCCTGCCTAGAATGCTCGTACTCACCTTGACTGCAAAGGGACAAATTTCTTAAAATGCATTTCAGGATTTTTACTCCTGCATTCCAGGCGTTGAATTCATAACAAATAGTATTGACCATACTGTACTTTTAATTTATATTGAAGTCTGTCTTAACCCCCAACCGTATTACTTAGTGTAGTGCATGGAATTTCTTTCATTCAGTTATTCATCCAATAATCATATATTAAATATGGGGGCAGACAGTCTGCTTCAGTCCCTGATGAAGACAGACAAGGTTTCAGACCTTGTGGGGCACGCAATATAGCTAAGTAGTGGGATAATAAAAGAAATAACTACTGTAAAGTCCAATGAACATAATGATGGGTGAGTGACGGGAGGCCATGGAAGTAAGCAATGTAATTATACGGAGTTGGAAAAAGCTTTCCTTGAGGCGGTAACATTTAATCTGAGACTTGGAAGATGGGTTAGAGTCATCCAGATTCGGAGATGGGAGGGTGGGACAAGGAGGGAACATGGTTCCTTTCAGAGGAAATAGCTTGTGAGAACTCCCAGATGCCACCAAGAAGGTGTTGAAGGGAATTGAAAAATACTGTAAAGTCACCAACCAGCAAATATGTATTGAATGAGTACATCTGGGAATGTGAGTCTGTCTGCAGTGTTTGAATTGTAAAACAAACTTTCAAAAACAGTTTGTGCTATTCCTTAAGCACGTAAATGCAAGCAACTGCACTTCACTTCTCTTTGACAGTCCAAGCTATAGGCAATAATGTCATTAAGTGCTTGGATGCCACTGTCGTTACTCACTGCCTGTACACAGATGTGCCCCACAGTGCTCTTCTGTGCTAAAACAAAAAAATTATCCCAACATGCTTTGTGCCAAGCAATGAATCTGATTGCTCTAACGTTGTGATATCCAGTATGGCAAACCACTAATCACTTGTGGATATTGGCTGTATGGAGTAAGATGAGTCCAGATTGAAATGCTGTTAAGTATTAAATGTAAGCCAGATTTCCCGAAGTACAAAAAGCAAAATACCACATTAACAATTTTATATAGATTGCATGTTGAAATAATTATGTTTTGATTTATAGTTAACTATGCTGATATAATCAATTAACTTGTTTCTTTTACTTTAAAATTATATATGTGGTATGCATAAAATATCACTGGAAGCCGGGCGGTGGTGGCACACACCTTTAATCCCAGCACTTGGGAGGCAGAGGCAGGTGGATCTCTGTGAGTTCGAAGCCAGCGTGGTCTACAGAGCGAAATTCAGGACAGGCACCAAAACTACACAGAGAAACCCTGTCTCTTTCATTGGAAAGTACTGGCCTAGGCTGTTCTAAACAATCCTGCTTTTTTCTTTCTCTTTAGGCTTCCCCTACAGGTAAGGATGCTGTGACACTCTGTTCTATTTAATAATACCTGAGCAGATGTCTTCTGGGGGATTTCTAGCAAAAGCTTTATTTTCAAAACATCTTTGAACATTCCTGTTAAGAAGAGTTTATGCTGCACGTTTACTCTGCAGTTTCCTTTTTTTTTTCACACTGAACTATGAATATGATGGCTCTGTCTTATATAGTTCTTCCGTTGCTTCTTAGTTTTTCATTTCATTTTTTAAAATTAAAATGTCATTACATCACTTTCCCCCTTCTCTTTCCTTCCTCCAGTTCTGCCCATGTATTTCTTACTAGCTCTCAAATTCATGGCCTTTTTAATTGTTGTTACACACACACACACACACACACACACACACACACACACACACACACA
>CABHPR010116793.1:0-13130 GCA_902168415.1 Peromyscus melanophrys
CTTTCTTTACCTATCTATTTGTTTATTTATTTATTTGATAGAATCTCTTGGCTAAACTGGAACTCTATGTAGATCAGGCTGTGCTGGAATTAAAGGCGTGCACCACGACTTCCCGGCTTCAAAAATATAATTTTAAAGTCTAACTCTTAATTCGGCCACCAAATGACTAGGTAACCTTAGACAAATCACGTCCTCAATAGTCAGACTTGGCTGTAACACCGAATCGTGTGTCCCCGAATTTCCACTAGGATTCCGGAGTAGAACTGCTTCCGTCACCTGCTGATTCGCCAAACGAAGTCGTTTGGTCTTCGTGGCTCACCGTAGGCGCAGCCTCCCGAAGCAGTCATAGGCTCCGCCCCCTGCGTTCCGGACGGCGCGAAAACCCAATTGACAAGAACTCCCGCCGAAGCCCCAAGGCCCGACCGGCGTTCGGTGTGCGGCGTCCACTGCGGCCCGGGGCTCGAACGCTGAGCCTGGAGCGTCTACCTCGGGGGCACCGTGCACTGTTCCGCCGCCCCCGTGGGCCCGCGCTTGCGCTTTCTCGGCGTCTCTGTCGAAGCCTGGCTTGACGGCCCTGGGCCCGGCCTCCCACTCGCGTCCCGCCCGTGGGCTCTGGGGGACCCGTGACGGACCCCGCGGTCCCGTAGCTTGCTCCCACTGGATCGGCCGCCTCTATGGCCTCCAGCCAGGCTGGGCCGGACCGCTGGAGGTCCTAGGATCCGGGGCTCTGGGAGGCAGGGATCATGGTGGGGGTCCTGACCATGGCGGCGGCTGCAGCTCCCCCTCCAGTAAAGGACTACGAGATTGAGGTGAGGTCGAGGATCTGTCAAGTTCCTTTCTGCCTATGTTGGGGAATTTTGGCGTGGAGGTGGTGGGAGTCCTGTTTGCTTCTGGGACGGGAAAGGAGTGATGTGTTGATCCACAGCTATAATTTTGTGCGGGATGGTTGCCTCGGTGTGTCATGGTAAGCCCTCAAAGATTTCGGGTTCACTATGAGCCAGGATTTAAAAACCACAGGTCTCGGGTCCTGAAACATTGGTGGAATGACATGTCACCGAGGATCTCACGTTCAGGTTCTTTGTTCGTGATGTGGAATCATAGAAAGGCGAAAAAGATAAAGCTTTAAGTTCAGTTAGTCTGTACAAATACCTATCCTAGGAATTCCATTTAGAATGTCACTTAAGAATCAAGTGAGGTACTTAAAGTCGGTCTCTCGTGGCTGCAGAGCTTAATGTAATGTAGTTAAGAGTCTCTGTGGCATGTTAGGTGTTCTGTATTTACCATGTTTCAGAGAATACACTAAGCTGGGGACAGTGCTTAATGCGGGAAGCCTTGGGTTCCAGAAAGAAAAAAAAATACACTAAGCAACCATAATGATATTCTATGCCGTTAAGTAGTAGCTAGGATCTTATAGTATACTTATTACTGACTATATGTAGATACAGAAATACCCAAGCTGAATTCGGATCTACTACCCTCTTGTAACCATTTTCCAAGTGATGGGATTACAGGCTTGTGCCTCTCCATAGCTGCTCTGGTGGTTATTTTTAAAAATTATTTATTTATTTTTATTTTATATGCATTGGTGTATTGCCAACATGTGTGTCTGTATGAAGGTGTCAGATCCCCTGGAGCTGGAGTTACACACAATGGTGAGCTGCCATGTAGGTGCTGGGAATTGAACCCTGGTACTCTGTGAGAGCAGCCAGTGCTCTTTACCACTGAGCCATCTCTCCAGCCCCTCCTATGTTTTTTTTATACACCATATCTCAGACTGGCATTCTAATTAATGTGTTCTGGTGCCTTTGAAGTGAGCTAAGATGTGTGTTCACTTAAATTCTCTTTTTTGTTGTTGTTTTTGTTTTGTTTTTGTTTTTCATGACAGGGTTTATCTATGTAGTTTGGCTGTCCTGGAACTCACTCTGTAGACCAGACTGGCCTGGAACTCACAGAGATCCTCATGCCTCTGCCTCCTGAATGCTGGGATTGAAGGCTTGTATCACCACCGCTGGCTTGTTATTTCTTGTTACATTTATGAATTTGCATTCGTTTTTTTGGTGGTGTGGAGATCACAGAACAACTTGTAGGAGTCAGTTCTCTTCTTCCACTCTGTGGGGCCCAGGACCTGAACTCAGATTGTCAGCTTGGCAGCAACCACCTTTATCTACTGAATCATCTCACTGTTTTGGTTTTTAGACAAGATCTCATGCAGCCCAGGCAGGTATAGCCACACCCAGGTTATATTTCTTTGTAGCATATTTAATAGCTTTTAATTCTAATTTTCCTAAGAACTTGGTTTTAGAAATCTTTCTCACATGAATATTTTTAAAATGATTTCTTTATTTTTATTTTATGTGCATTGATGTTTTGCCCGTATTTATGTCTGTGTGAGGGAGTCAAATCCCCTGGTGCTGGAGTTACAGACAGCTGTGAGTTGCTATGTGGGTGCTGGGAATTGAACTTAGGTCCTCTGGAAGAGCAGATAGTGCTCTTAACCTGAGCCATTTCTCCAGCGCCGTCATATGAGTATTTTTACTTTCTACTACTCTTCAGTCATTGTTGTGCCTTGATTATGGCACAAGAAATTACTGATTATTTCATTCCAGACCCTGTGTTTACAGGATCCATCAGCCATGCTTCTTCCCAGGGGAAGTTGCTAGTTTGTGTGTTCACTGCTCCAGAGTCACAGTTCTGTCGGGTAGATCCTACTCACGGAGTCACCTAAAGCCATGTGAACAAACAGGAAAGGAAAATGGAAAAAAAAAAAAAAAAGAGTAAAATGAAGTTTCCTATCATTTTTCTGTTTAATTAGTTCAAAAAAATTCTAACTCTTAATTTTTAGAATCAAGTAACTTTTCTGCTGCAGAATATGTACATTATTTGCTAAATCAAGTGAATTATTTAGCTTGTCCCAGGTGTAAAGGACTTTGGGCATTGAATTATTTGATTTTGGGATGGTCAGGTTTATCAATCT
The DNA here is from genome assembly GCA_902168415.1 of Peromyscus melanophrys. Classification (NCBI taxonomy): domain Eukaryota; kingdom Metazoa; phylum Chordata; class Mammalia; order Rodentia; family Cricetidae; genus Peromyscus; species Peromyscus melanophrys. The sequence continues at coordinate 2,975 of CABHPR010116793.1, forward strand.
TTTGGTTTATGGTTATGCTTTTGGTACCCTTCTTATAAAGTCTATTTTATAATAATGATATTTACTCTTTAATATGGTAGGGCCTTTTTTTTAACATATCTTTGCATAATAACCCTATGATAAGGTGAAAGATGATTGAGTTCCAGGACAGAGCTCCGTGAGACTTTGTCTCAGAACAATAAATAATAATAATAAATAAAACAAAATAAAATAAAGATGTGGGCCACCATGCCTGATCTGTGGGAAAATCTTACATCTGGGCCAAGTGGCGCACACCTTTAATACTAGCACTCTGGGGCAGATGCCAGTGGATCTCTGTAAGTTTGAGGCATGCCTGGTCTACATATCAGTTTCTAGGACAACCAGGGATATGTAGAGAGACACTGTCTCAGAGAACAAAACAAAACAATTGAAAAACAGGCCAAATTAATTTTGTTTGTTTGAAGCAGGGTCTTGCTGAGTAGCCCAGACAGGCCCATCTCAAATTCACCATCCACCTGCCTCAGCCTGCTTGTACTGGGATCAGAGGCATGCATCACCGCACCCAGTTCATTAAGTTACATTTAAAAATAAAAAGTAATTTACTTAAGATTTCCATACTAGTAGATGTCAGGGCTGATACTGAAACTTCGATCTGACTTGAGTGTCTGTTGTGTGGTGCCTCTGACACCATCTCAAAGCTTTGTAGAAAATAATAATAGATCTTTTCTAATTCACTTATTATTTTAACCCATATAGTTTTACTTGTATTTTACCTCATTTATCTAAATGCTCAGAATTTGTCCCACTATCGTCTCTTACTCTTTTGCTTGTTAATTTGAATGTTATTTTTATCACTTAAATTATTTTTAAAAATTATTTTGCTACATTTGTTTATTGAATGTGCAGGGGTCAGCGTATGTGTGAAGGTCAGAGGGCAACTTGTGGGAAGAAGTGCTCCCTTTTTACCATGATCCTGGGGATCAAACTAGGCCATTGCGCTTGGCAGCATGTCCCTTTGCCTGCTGGGCTGTGTTGAGGATCCCCTGTATGAATTCTTACGCAGCCTTGCCTGGTTTCGCTTTTCGAACACACTCCGTTGAGCTTCTACCTACCTGTGCAGCATCAGTACTGTGCTTTTAACCTGATAGCAGCTTTGTTAATTCATTTGAATTTTCTCAAAATAAAAATCTCCTCCCTATTGTCTTTAAAAATAATGTTTTTGTTATTTTGGCAGATATATTTTATCAAATGAACTGAGAAGTTAAAGATTGATAGTAGGATGGAAATATAGCTTAGAAGTAAGTTTATTTAGCGTTGTGAGGCTTGGGGTTGGGTAAAGCAAAAGACAGAAAAAAGTTGAGGGCTGGAGCAGTAGCTCTGTTGGCAGAGTGCGTGTCCCAACAGGAAGTAGGGTGTGTATAGAAACTAATGGAAGCCGGGCGTTGGTGGCGCACGCCTTTAATCCCAGCACTCGGGAGGCAGAGCCAGGCGGATCTCTGTGAGTTCGAGGCCAGCCTGGGCTACCAAGTGAGCTCCAGGAAAGGCGCAAAGCTACACAGAGAAACCCTGTCTTGAAAAAAAAAAAAAAAAAAAAAAGAAACTAATGGAGTTGGTTTTTTTTGTTTTGTTTTGTTTTGTTTTTTTTGAGACAGTCTCATTATATAGAGGAGACTGGCCTCAGCCTCAGAGACATCTGCCTGCATCTGTCTCCTGAATGCTGGGATTAAAGGTGTGTATGACCATGCCCAGCAGTAATTACTTTGTAACCAGTGTAGTAGTATGCATTTTCAGTGATGCAATTTACCAATGCATTTTCTAGCTAACTCACTTTCATCATTTTGTTTTTATATACATATGTCTTAGTCACAGTTTTTTTTGCTATCAAGAGATACAGTGGCCAAGGCAGCTTTTAAAAAGAAAACATTTAATTGTGGCTTGTTTACAGTTTTAGAGGTTTAGTCCATTATCATGGCAGGGAGCATGGCAATACTGGTGCTTGGAGCACTAGCTGAGGGTTACATCCTGATCTGCATGCCAAGAGAGAGAGAAAGACTGGGCCAGGCGTGGTGGGCTTTTGAGACCTCAAGGCCCACCCCCAGTGATACACTTTCTCCAAATAATTCAAATATATGAGCCTATAGGGCCATTCTTATTCCAACCACCACAACATATTTGCTTAATTTAGTGGATTTCTAGGTCAGGTTTAAGGGTCTTTATAAGTAGTTTATGTTATTTAGACTTGTTTCTTTGAGTTATCATTCCTGTAGCCCATGCCTGAAACTCTGTGCAACCTAGGAGGGCTTCCCGTTCACTGTAGTCCTCCTCCCTCAGTTTCCAAGGCACTGGGACTATAGGTATGAGTCACCATGCCCAGCTTTTGTTTATACTTAAAACCTACAATACACATGGAAACAAAATGAGAAATAATGTCCTTCTAAAGAGAGGCTTAGTCATTCTAATCTAATAAATCCAGAACAGTAAGATATCTCCTTACTCCAGTAGCAAAGTTGATTCAGGCCATTCACACGTAGTCAAGAAAACAAATACCAGTCACAGAAAATCAGACCAGTTAATTTACCCCATGCTACCCTACAGGTTTCACAATTGCAATCACCTGTACTCTAAGATAAACCCATGAAACCTTTAGAAGATACATGTATGGCCAAAAATGGGATCACTGTTGTTAGTGAGCCAGCAACTGGATGAGTCCAGTCACACTCAAGATGCATCAAAAGGCTGTTTGCTCTAGGGATATAGAGAGCAGTGTTAAATCTATGCGTTGATCCATGTTCAAGTAGAGTCTACTTCTAGAAGTTGGTTGTTTTTTTCTATTTTTGACATTCGTTTTTTTTGTTTGTTTGGTTTTGTTTTTTCAAAAAGTGTCTTATGTAGATGTTACTGTCTTCAAACTCAATAAGTTCACCTTGAGCTTCTGCTGCTCCTGCCTCTATCTCCTCAGTGCTGTGAGTGCGGGCACGTGCCACCATGCCTGGTTTTACTTCGTGGTGGGAACCAAATCCAGGGTTTTTTTAGTGCATGCCTAGGCAGTTCTTCTCCCCAGCCTTAGTGGTGACAATGAAAACTACATTTTTATTGGTAGTATCACCTGGTTCATGATTGTCTACCTTGAGCAGTATGCTCTCTTCCTAGCAGCCAGTGCCTTGCCCAGTCTTCGTCAGCCATACGTGGACGCATTGTAATCTCTGTTTAGCTCGCCTGGGTGTAGGTATCATTGCTGACTGCAAGTGACTAACACAGATATGACTGTCCTCAGTGTCATAAGCACCTTGATTCTGTGAGGGTAATGGCTATTGCAGGAGGTAGGTAATGACTTGTAGTAGACAATTAAAACAGTAGACTTGTGGCAAGTATTCTTTTGGTGGTTCTGGGCTTCTTAAATAAGTAACTATTTCTTAGAGATACTTAGAATGGTGTGTTTATTTTTAACCAAAAAAGTAAAGCAGAATGGATTGTTTGTAGGGGCCCTACCCTGTGTTTGGTTCCACATTTTTATGTATTCATTATAGATTCTGTGAGATAGATGGTGCTTTCTAAGGTTATAGAGGGTAGACAGTGCATGGTGATTCACATCTTTAGTCTCAGCATTTGGGAGGCAGAGGCAGGCAGATTTCTTAAGCTTGAGGCCAGCCTGGTCTACATAGTGAGTTGCAGGGAAGCTGGGGCTATATAGAAATATACTGTCTCAAAAAAATAAAAATAAATAAAGTAAAATAAACAGAGGAGAGTAGAAATTTGTGCTTTCTTATGAGTTTAGTTTTGTTTCAATATACATTTTTTATTTGTTTTGTTTTATTTGAGCTAGAGTCTCACTGTATTCCCTGGCCTGGAGCTAGCTATGTAGACCAGGCTGGCCTCAAACTCATAGAGATCTGCCAGTTTCAAATTCCCAAGTGCTGATCAGTATAAACTTTGTTTTTGGTTCATTTGTTTCTGAGGCAGGATCTGGCTACCTGTCCAGTAGCCCTGACTGGCCTGGAACTTTCTCTGTTGACCAAGCTGGCCTCCAACTCACAGAGATCTTCCGTCTCTGGCTCCTGAATGCTGGGATTAGTGGCATGAACCACCACACCTAGCAATACAAACTTATTGAAGTATAGTATATATACATATGGTATAAAGTATACAAATTGGGAATATAACTTGATACAACATTAAAATTTGATTGTAGGTTTAACATTAAAGGTCATTTTCTTTCTAATGTGTCACTTTTCACCTAGAGTAGCCTTCCTGAGCTGGGGAGATGGCTCAGTGGTAAGAATGCTTCCATGTATAAGTGTAATGACCTGAGTTCAAATCCCCAGCAAGTCAGGTATGGCTGTACAGGCCTATAACTCCAGTGTTATGTGGAAGCAAAGTCAGGAGGATTGCTGAGACCTGCCAGCCACCAGCCTAGCTCCAGGTATAATGAGAAACCCTGTCCCAAGGGAATAGGCTGAAAGTGATAGGGAAGGACCCCTGACATCTTTCTCCAGCCTCTGCATGCATCCTTGTACACACGTGTGCATATGTCACACACACTTCACATGTATACACACAAATAAAGTAGTCCTAGCTGTTAGATCTGTGTTTACAGTTGCTATTTCATATTATTTTACTTGAAATAAATGTGTTTCCCCCCTTTTTAAATTGCTAGCCATGCAAAAAGCGGAGAAAAGATGACGACAGCTCTTCCTGTGAAACAATCACCAAATATTTATCACCAGTAGGAAAGACTGGAGACAGAGTTTTCTCTCCACCAAAACCCAGTAATATTCTTCATTATTTTAGAAAGACTTCACCTACAAATGAGAAGTCGACAAAAGAGTGCAAGATAAAGCCATCTCCATCATTGCTTGTTGGCAACAGCAAAGACTGTAAAACACCTTTGGAAGTGCTCTCAAATGTGGAAGTTAAGAAGAAAGGAAAGAGAATTAATTTATCTCATCAACTGAATGATATAAAAATTGAGTCGTCGGTAGGAATTAGTGGTGATCGTAAGGAGGACTGTAGTTTAAGTGATTTTGTGGAAAGCAGCACTGATGTTTTCCTTTACAGAAAACATGTAGAGGTTCTTACAGAAAGCATTCAAGACAGCAGAAACAAGCCAAATACAATGACCCCCCCCAAAAAGTCCCGGAAAGTAAATCCTAAACAAGACACCACAAAAAATGATGGCAAAATGTTGAGAAAAAGGAAGTACAGCAAACTACTAGATCTGTCTGAAAGTTTACCCTTGGCAGACGAAATAAGTCTGCTTAAGGAAGGTGGCAAAGACATTAAACAGATGAAACCTTCCTTGGCCGATGAAAACGAGAGGACTGTAAATCACGTGGACCCCAGGGCTTGTACAACCAAAGTAGCTGATTTAAACAAGAGTACAATAACGGTCTCTTATGAGGAATTTTTAAAAAGTCACAAGGCAGCTAGAGTGGAAGAGATACCTGACCCACAAGTGCCAGCTTGTGTTCCTTCTGGACCTGGTGAAGCAGTCAAAAGTGGTTCTGAAGGTGAATCAGAAAGCTGTGAGTTATCTCCACACATACACCTTAAGACAGTTACTGTTCTTGCACAAGTTCATCCCACTCCCCCCAAAAAGAAAGGGAAAATACCCCCAATGTTCTTGAAACAGAAACAGCTTGATCTGGAGAGTAGCCTCTCTGATCCAGAAAATGAGCAGGCAGTTCAGAAAAGGAAATCGAATGTTGTGATCCAGGAGGGCCAGTTAGAACTGGCTGTGCTAGAAGCTGGGAGCTCTGAGGCTTCCGTACCAAAGTGCAGCGTGGAAGAGAGACAGCAGTTCATGAGAGCATTCAGGCAGCCGCCATCAGAAATGCTCAAAACTGGACTCAAGAAACCTTTGGAGAAGCAGAAAGACCCAAGTGAAAAATCTGTAGATGAAGACGGTGAAAACAGTTCTGAAAAAATCATAGAAAATGCTAATATCCCAATAGTTTCAAATCATGGTAGTTCACAGACACACACTGATAAAGCAAGTTTTCCTAAGGAGAAAAGTAAAAAGTCAAAGAAAAAGGATAGGAAGACAATAGGCACTAGGACCACTCCAGTTGGAAACAGAGAAGAAAACATACAAAAGGAAAAAACATCCTTTTCCTCAAAAGATAAACCAAAACAAAATAGCCTTCGAAGGAGTTTAAGACAGAAGTCAGAAGTTTCCAAAAGCAAATCATTACTTAACAGTGAAAGTCTTGTTTTTGAGGATGCAGCACACAACTCTCTAGAAATGTCTCCATGTGATAGAAATAAATCAAGAAAACATAGCACACCAATCAAGGATATGGTTACACATTCCAAAGCTGAGCCTGAAAACAGGCTGCAGAACATTTCCACACCCAAGCCTACCAGGAGATCTCTAAGAGGTAGCAACACGCCTGCCACAGTCACCCTTAGAAGTACTGAGTCTGAGAATGCCCAGGACACTAGTCCAGTGAAGCCTTCCACTCCAAAAGCAGCCAGCACATCAGAAAAACACAGCCTGTACACAGCAGAATTAATAACAATACCCTCTGATTCGGAGAGCCCCATTAGGTAAGTTGAAACATTCTACATGTATAAGTAATTGGGAAGGGAAATTCTTCAAGCATTGTAGAGTTTATTTTCTAGAATGCAGTTTATTTATAAATAGATTTTTAATGTGTATACAACTCTGAGGATTGAACCTCATAGCTTAGGTAAGTGGTCTACCACTAAGCTACATCTCTGCCCTTTTCATTTTGAGACAAGGTATCCTAGGTTGTCCAGGCTGTTCTTGATTTTCAGCCAGACCTTAAACATGCTCTTCCTCTCTGCACCCTCCCAAGTATCTGGGATGACAGACCTGTGCCACCCAACCTGGCTTTTATTTTGTTTATTTTGAGATAGGGTCTTATTCAGTAGCTCAGGCTGGTCTGGAACTCAGTATGTAGCCTAGAATGCTTTCAAAGTTGGGGCAGTCCTCCTGCCTCAGTTTCCCGAGTGCTGGGATTTCTAGTATGAGCTACTGCACACAGGTTTATTAACTAATTATTTATTCAGACATGTTCTTGCTCTATACAAAGTTAGTCTAGGACTTAGACTCCTCTTCCAAGTGCTAGGATTGCTGGTGTGTACCACTACACCTGGCTAATACAGCTAATTTAAAGTCTGTTTCAGAAGAGTTACAGAAACATTTCAGATGAGTTTAAATTCTTTTTTTCCTTTGGTTTTTCAAGACAGAGTTTTTCTGTGTAGCCTTGACTGTCCTGGAACTCACTCTGTATGTAGGCCAAGATGGCCTTGAAATCTGCCTCCCAATTGCTGGGATTAAAGGCACATGCCACCACCGCCCAGCTAGTTCTAAACTCTTTTTTTTTTTTTTTTTTTTTTTTTTTTAATTTCAGGGCTGAGGACCGAACCCAGGGCCTTGCGCTTGCTAGGCAAGTGCTCTACCACTGAGCTAAATCCCCAACCCCTAGTTCTAAACTCTTATTTGTAACAGTTGAGTAATTGTACTCAAATATGAAATTAAAAATAAATCATAAGGCCAGGCTGTGGTGGCACATGCTTTTAATCCCAGCACGGATTTTCGTGAGTTCAAGGCCAGCCTGGTCTACAGAGCAAGATCTAGGACAGGCACCAAAACTACACAGAGAAACCCTGTCTCAACAAAACAAAACAAAACAAAAATATCATGAGTGTTTTTTATTGTTGATTTTTCTTGTTGTTTTGAATCAGGATTCTTTATGTAGGCTTGGCTGTCCTGGAACTCTATGTAGACCAGTCTGACCTCCAACTCAAGGAGATTCCCTTCTCTCTGTGTCTGTGCTGCTGAGACTAAAGACATGCACCACCACACCTAGCTGAGTGTTATTCCTTAGGTACTGACCAGTACATGTTGGAGCATATTCTTGCATACTGGGCCTGTCTAATATTACAGTGATCCAGGGACTAGTTTTAATTTTCTTCAAGAAGTATTATTTTTCTCTTTTTGTTTCTGTTTTTGCTGTGCTGAGTGGGGCTTAAACTCAGGGCCTTGCTCATGCTAGGCAGGTAGACTTATTTTCCTCCCCTCCCTTCCTTCCTTCCTTCTTTCCTTCCTTCCTTCTTTCCTTCCTTCCTTCCTTCCTTCCTTCCTTCCTTCCTTCCTTCCTTCCTTCCTTCCTTCCTTTTCCCTCTTCTGTCCCTCTTTCTTTGTTTTTTGTTTTTTGAGACAAGGTCTCCCTTGGATGGCCTAGAATTTGCTATATAGACCAGGCTAGCCTTGAATTCATGAGTGATCCTCCCACTTCTGGTTCCCAGGTGCTTGAATTATGGGTATCACCACACCTGGTAAGGCTTATTATTTTGGGGTGGGGGGAAGTGACAGGGTTTCCCTGTGTAGCTCTGGCTATCCTGGAACTCGCTCTGTAGACCAGGCTGGCTGGAACTCAGATTTCCACCTGCTTCTGCCTCCCAAATTTTGGGATTAAAGGTGTGTGCCACTACCTCTGGGCAATGCTTATTGTTTTTATTTTTTGCAAGCAAGCAAGATTTTATTGAAAAGTAAACTCTCCACAGCATGGAGGGGTCCTGAAAATGTGTTGATTAGACTTATTTTTTCTTTTCTTTTCTTTGGTTTTATTTTATTTTATTTTATTTTTTTCCAAGACAGGTTTTCTCTGTGTTCCTGGCTGTCCTGGAACTTGCTTTGTAGACAAGGATGGCCTCGAAATCATAGAGATCTGTCTGCCTCTGCCTTCCGAATGCTGGGATTAAAGGCATGCGCCACCACCTCCGGCTAGGCTTATTAAATGAAATAATAAATGATAAACCTTGGCAATGTAGCTAAGTGGTAGAATGGTTGCTCAGTATGTACATGGTTCCATTCCCAGCACCAGAAATAAATTAAAAAGTTTGACTTATTATTGAATCAAACTGATGACAATTATTTTTTCTTTTTAAGTTGGAATACTAACTGGTTTGTTTTTATATTTAAGATCCTGTATATTATTATGAAAATATTTATAAATGTCATTCTTTTCCAGAATGAAATTCACTAGAATTAGTACTCCCAAAAAATCTAAGAAAAAATCCAAGAAACTGTCTAAGAAATCTGAAACAACTGAGAGAGATATCACTTCTCAGAAGAGAAAGGTAATAAAAGTACTGAAGTCCTGAAGGTGATACTATTTCCTTAAAAGACCGGCAATAGTTGGAATAGACTGGAAGTCATGTCAAAGAGGATTCCTATGTGTTATAAGCCCATTAATTACAACCTATGCCATTTATTCTCTGTTTCTCTAGCTAGTTTATTAAGATGTTAAAATATCTCACTGTGGGCTCAAGCCTGCTGCTCTGAGTCTGATGATACACACACACACACACACACAAATAATATATACTATGTGATTGTATGAGTTTTGTCTGTTTGGGGGGTCAAGGGGACAGTGCTGGGATGTGTAAGACATCCTAGGTTAAGTGTTTTGCCACTAAACTTTATCCTCTGCCCTTGTCTTATTTTTTTACTTTATGAGACATAATCTTCATAACTTGCTTAGCTGACCTTGAGCTCAGTACTCATAGGAAAACAGGCAGTCATTGAACATGTGATTGGCCTGCCTCAGTTTCTCTATGTGTTTTTTAAACGTTTTTCTTTATTTTTATTTTCTGTGTATGGGTGTTTTGCCTGCTTGTATGTCTGCACCATATGTGTGCAGTACCTGAAGAAACCAGAAGAGGGCTTCAGTTGCCTGGGACTGGAGTTACAGATGGTTGTGAGTCACGTGGGTGCTGGAAATTGAACCCTGGTCTCTGGGAGAAGCCAGCACTCTTAACTGCTGAGATACCTGTGCTCTTATCTACTGAGCCACCACTCCAGCCCCATCCGCCCCTCCCTGTGTGTTCTTAACCCCTTTTATGAAACAAGGTCTCCCTATGTAGACCAGACTGGCTTCAAACTCACAGACATCCACATCCACCTGCATCTACCTAGAGGGCTGAGATTATAGGTGTGTGCCACCATACATGGCCCCTAGTGTTGTTCTTTTTTCTTTTTGTTTTTTTCCAGACAGGATTTCTTTGTGCAGCCTTGGCTGTCCTGGAACTCACTCTATAGACCAAGTTGATCTCAAACTCACAGAGATCGGACTGCCTCTGTGCTGAGATTAAAGGCGTGTGGCACTACTACTACTACTACTACTACTACTACTACTACTACTAC
>CABHPR010116795.1:0-30250 GCA_902168415.1 Peromyscus melanophrys
GCGTGCAGGCAGACATGGTGCTGGAGAAGGAGCTGTTACATGTTGATATGCAGGCAGCAGGAAGTAGACCGGACCGTCTCACTGGACGTGGCTTGAGCACATATGAGCCCTCAAAGCCCACCTCCACAGTGACACACTTCCTCCAATGAGACCACCCCTACTCCAACAAGGTCACACCTCCTAATAGTGCCACTCTGTTTGGGGACCATTTTCTTTCAAACTTCCACAGGGTGACTATCCCTCCAGTCACTGAAAATACCCCCTTCAAGGTTATCAGTGGCCTCAACCCTGTGCCAAGCCCAGTGGTCACTTGGCTTCTCCCCAGAATTCCATCTAGATGACCCTTCTCCCGGAGCAGCCTCCCTTCTGGTTTCCACGGCAACACCTCTGAGCCCGCCCTTTCCCTATTCTCGGCTTCCCCTTTGGAAGTGGGGGGCTTTGGGCTTTGGCTCTCTAGGCCTAAGTCACCTCACCCATCTTGGCCTTTCAGATTACATTCATCCTGGAGTGACAGCCTCAACTCTGGGTTTGAATCTCAGCTGTGCTACCTGGCAGTTGGGTGACCTTGGACGGCTTTTCCACATCTCCCTCTTGCTATCAGTGAAACCCATGCTCCAAAGGGGTGCTATGAACACTGAGTAAGGTGTCACCTGTCTAGAACAAAATGGGCACTCAACAAAGTCGAGAGATTGTGATCAATATTCCAAGCACCTTCCCACCCCAGGGCCTTTGCACTGGCTCACCCCACTATCTGGAATGCTCTTCCCTTTATTTTCCTAAGGTGAGCTCTTTTTCATTCAGGTCTCTTGACTCCTAGGGCTAAAGCAGTCCCCAGCCAGCCACTGTCACCCCACCTAATGTTCCGCAGGACACCGTTGTTACTGCGTGTTTCCTTGCTTGCTTTCCTTCGGTCCCCCACTTCCCAGATTCAAGTCACATCCTCAGCAGAGCAGGGACTTGGGTCTGTTTTGTTGGCTTGATTGTCCCACATCTAGAAGATCACCCATTGGTACTGGGTACTAATTCATCATAGGAATGAAGCAGAGGATGGCTGCAGTCTCCAGCCTGGGCCTGGACTGTCAGTGGTGGCACAGTGGAGACACAGCTTGCTGTCATGTACAGCAGCTTGAAGAGTTCTTTTCAGAAACTTCCAATCAGGCGAATGCAGGATTCCTGGCTTGGAGGAGGACAAGTTTCAGGATGAGATTAATGAGGCACAGTTGGAGTTTATTGGGAGACTTTAATAGAGAGCTTAAGCACAAGGGTTAAGAGAAAGGTTGAGGAAGAAAGACATACCCTAGGTTACCAGTGGGGGTTTCTCAAAGAAAATCCCCCTTCCTTATCTACACACACACACACACACACACACACACACACACACACACACACACACACACACACACACGGGCGCGCACGCATATGAACATATGATATATATATATATATATATATATACATACATATGATTTTGCTGATTATTGAAGTTACTATCTTCAAAGCATTACTAAAAAAATAGAATGAGCTCATGGGTGGTCCCTGAGGAGAACCTGATGGAATTACCATGGCTCAGGCAGAACCGTAGGTCACAAGAATGCAGAGGGCTAGGATAGCTTCATTGTCAATAAAGTTGATAGCCTCGTGAGCGTCACAGCAACGCCTGGGTGAGCAAGGAAGCCCTCCCCAAGGTCATCTGCAGTCAGCCTGGCTCATTGCCATGTGAACACAGGACAGGGATGCTGTCTCTGTGTTGGCAGTCTTCACAGCAGATGTCATTGCTGGACCCCTTGCCTCTCAGCTGGCCAGAGGCGTCCAGCACCCTCCATGCTTAGGCACTTCTTCTCTGCCCCCATGCCTTTTTATCCCACCACTGGTTGAGATGCCTCCATCACTGCCATCCTCGTGGTCGGTGGTGGTGGAGGGAGAGTTTCCCACTTGGAAATCACCAGGATATCCCTCTGTGTCTTCAAGCCCCAGCAATCCCGAGGGTCTCATCAACTCTCCTCAACTTCCTCCCCAAGCACAGTTGAAGCCACCACTCTTCCTCTGAGTGGTTCCTGTCATTCCAAGAGGGACAGCTTTAGGAAAGACCGGGAGCTGGGCGGTGGTGGCGCACGCCTTTAATCCCAGCACTCGGGAGGCAGAGGCAGGCGGATCTCTGTGAGTTCAAGGCCAGCCTGGGCTACCAAGTGAGTTCCAGGAAAGGCGCAAAGCTACACAGAGAAACCCTGTCTCGAAAAAAACCAAAAAAAAAAAAAAAAAAAAGGAAAGACCGGGAGTCATAAATCACCATTCTGGACGATTGCGGGAATTTAGAACCAGAGTTAAGTGTAGGCAGTGGTCACGTCTGGCTTCATGGAGGGGCTCAAGGCTGTACACATCCTAGCGGAGGGACAGGAGTGCAGGGGAAAGTGACCACTCACCGCCAGGTCAGAATGTCTCCCAGACATCCTCCTCATCCTCTTGGAATCCCAGTGAGATTCCCAGAATGTGGTGGTTTGAATGATTATGGCCCCCATAGCTCATAGGGAGTGGCAGTATTAGGAGGTGTGGTCTTGTTGGAGGGAGTGCGTCACGAGGGGTGGACTTTGAGGTTTTAAGTGCTCAAGCCAGACCCAATGTCACTCTCTCTTTCAGCTGCCTTCTGATTCGGGTGTAGCACTCTCAGCTACTTCTCCAGCACCATGTCTGCCTGTGTGCCGCCATGCTTCCCACTGTGACAATGATGGACTAAACCTCTGAACTGTAAGTCAGCCCAATTAAATGCTTTCCTTTATAAGAGGTGCTGTGGTCATGGTGTCTCTTCACAGCTATAGAAACCCTAAGACACCAGAAATTTCAGTCCCTAGGAATGGGAGGAAAGAAAGTCTTGTAGGAACCCCCTGCCCCAAAGTCTCTCCCCAATTCCCTCCTCAGGTTTCCTCCTCTCTGGCCTGGCATTCATCTCCAGGGCAAGAACAATGGGTGGACAGCAGAGGCATCTATGCCTAAACAGTACCAGCTGTCTTCCAAAGTGCAGCTCCTCTGCTCCTGAGAGCTGGAGCCTGCTCGGCTTGTGAACTCAAGTGGACAGGGCCCGCGTATCAGTTACTTTTCATTCTGCTGTGATAAAAACACTCTGACATGAATTTGGGTTTATGGTCCATCATGGTGAGGAAGCCGTGGTTGCAGGGGCCACGTTGTGTTGGAAGTCAGGCAGAGAGGTAACTATTTGTGCTTAGCTTCCATATCAATCAGGGTTCTCTAGAGCAGCAGAACTTACAGACTGGATCTCTCTTTCTGTGTATACAGAAAAGGGATGCATTAAAACGACTTACAGGTTGTGGTCCAGCTAATCCAACAACGGCTGGCTATGATTGGAAAGTCCAGGAATGCAGATGTTGCTCAGTCCGTCAGGCTGGGTGTCTCAGCTGGTCTTCAGTGGAGGCTGGAATCCCAAAGAATCAGGCTCTAATGCCAGAAAGGAATGGATGTGTTAGCAAGGAGAGAGCAAGCAGGTAGAGAGGGCAGCTTCCATTTTCCATGTCCTTATACAGGCTTCCAGCAGAAGGCATGGCCCAAATTAAGGTGTGTCTTCCCCTTCAAGATTTTTTTTTTTTTTTTTTTGGTTTTTCGAGACAGGGTTTCTCTGTGTAGCTTTGCGCCTTTTCCTGGAACTCACTTGGTAGCCCAGGCTGGCCTCGAACTCAGAGATCCGCCTGCCTCTGCCTCCCGAGTGCTGGGATTAAAGGCGTGCGCCACCAACACCCAGCTCCCTTCAAGATTTTAATTAAAGGCATCTGTTTTCTTGCCTCAAGATCCAGATCAAAGGTGTGTGTCTTCCTACCTCAAAAGTCTGGACTAGAAGTGGATCCATCCATTTCAAACCAAGTATGGTAGTTTGAGAGTAACTGGCCCCCATAATCTCATAGGGAGTGGCCCTACTAGGAAGTGTGGCTTTGTTGGAGTGGGTATGGCCTCATTGGAGGAAGTGTGTCACTGTGGGTGTGGGCTTTGAGGTTTCCTATGCTCCGGATGTCACCCAGTGTTTCAGTCGACTTCCTGTTGCCTGCAAGATGTAGGTCTCTCAGCGAATACTCCAGTACCACATCTGCCTGCATGCCACCATGCTCCCCACCATGATGATAATGGACTGAACCTCTGAAACTGTAAGTGAGCCCCCTCAATTAAATGTTTTCCTTATAAGAGTTGTCATGGTCATGGTGTCTCTTCACAGCAATAAAAATCCTAAGACAGCAAGCAAAAAATGTCTGACAGGTGTGCCCTCCATTTCTGGATTGCAGTTCATTCCAGACATAGTCAAGTTGCCAACCAAAAATAGCCCTCACAGTTCCCTATTTTCTATTTTCATCCCAGGACCCCAGCTCACAAAACGGTACCACCTCCAATTAAGGTGGGTCTTCCCACCTCATTTAATCTAATCTAGATAATCCTTCCCAGGCATGCTGAGAAGGTTATCTCCTAGGTGATCAAATTGACTGTGGTTAACCACTGCAGCCTGCAGTCCCCACAGTTTCCTGGAGATTGGGTTGCAAAACACCCATCCATTGCCCATTCTGTTCAGCTGCTCAGATATAGGCCCTGGCTTTGATCTGCCCATCACCCAAAGGAAGTGGCCTCAGAGAATGGTCTAGAAGAAGAGAAGAGGAGAAGGGAAAAAATTTTCTATGAATAGTATTTGCCCCAGTTAGAGCAGGGAGTAGAGGTAATGGTCCCATCATGAGAGGCATCCCTTTTGAAGCTGGATGTTGTAAATAAGGCTGTGATAGGTGCTGACCCCCTCATTGGACCTATTATATTCACTTCAACGATAACGTTATTCTGTTCTGGAAGCTGAGGTGCATTGGAACATGATTCTGGAGCCCGTGGGAGAATCTGAGGTCATCTCTGTTCCCCCCTTATTTCCAGAGCTGTGGGGCTCCACAGAAACAAAAGGCAGGAGGCTGTGTGTGCGCTGGGTGACCCCTGAACATACAGCATCCTGCTCGTGCACCCTGGATGGCCTGCCTCCTAGACAGGAGCTTCCAACCAGCCCACGGAGGCAGACTGTTTTGGGAGCTCCTAGCTTCCCGGGAAGTGCTGGTCCCCAGAGAAGGACTTTGCACAAAGGACAGGGTGGGCTTTAGACAGGACCCATTTTTTTGCTCCAGTCTTGGCTGCAACCTTCTCTAGCATTGCCCCTGCCTCCTCCTTAACTCACACATGGACACTTGGGAGATTCCAAGTGCCTCCAGAAGGGGGATCTGAGACTCCGATCAGTTTAGTGTCCTGCTCACCCAGACAACTCAAAGCAAAGCCTGACCTTCTGGCCCCAGCTGTTCTCCAACCCTGGTCTGGGTCCACAGGTCACCTTACTGCCCCTTACCCATCATTCCCTTGCTCCCACAAGGCCACGTCCCACCTCGTTTTGGCCTTACCCACTTTGGGTTTCTGAGTCAGCTCTCTCATGGAGTCCATGACTGTAAGGAACAACTGAGGCAGTCAACTTACCAAGAGCATAGGGTTGTTTGGTTCTTGGTTTCATAGGTTCTAGTCCACAGTTGGTTGGCCCTCTGGCTTTGAGGCCTGTGGTAATGTACAGCATGTCCTGCCAGGTGCCTGTGACAGAGGAAAATGCTCACTAACAACCAAAGAATGAAAGAGGGTCATCTCCTAGTTTCCTTAAAGGCCATGTGCCCAATGATCTAAAGGCTTCCCACTAGGCTGTCATTGTTTCAAACCATGAGACTTAGGTGCCATTTGTTACAGTAGCACAGCCTAGCCTCACCTAACTGATACAGTGCTATTTACAGAGTTTCTCAATTTTGGGGTCCCAGGACCAATGGCCTTAAAATCCCATGGAGCAGTCTTGTTACACATGCAGATTCCCAGGCCCTACCCCAGAAGTACTGAGTTAGAGTGGTCAGGGGTGAACTCAAGAGCTGCCTAAGTAACTCCAACATAAATCTCAGCCATGAAGGTCATGGGACGGGCCTTAGCCCCATCATCCTCTGCTTTCTCTGGAATATCATGGCAGACATACTCCACGGTCTAGCCTGGCTTCTGGTGATGCTGCTGGGCTTAGTTAGCCTCTGAGCTGTCGTTCCCTTAGTTTACAGCCACAGCTCACTACCTTTCCCTTCAGATTCTCATCCTTCCTTCCTTTCCTCTCCCTCCTCCCTCCCCAACCACTGCTGCCACCTAGAGAAGCAGCAGATCCCAGGGGCCTGCATGGGGGAAGGGCCCGCTGAGAGGTCTTGGAGTGAGAGTCTTAGAAACCCTGCATGATGGATTGAAGGAGACGAGGCCATTCCCCACTGATGGCTGACGCGCCTGCCGCGGTGACAGGCGGCAGTGTTTGTGCTCTGAACCTGCAATCTCAGTTAATAGGGAAGATTGAGGGATTCGGAACGAGACACGTTGTGGGCCGCCACCGCAGGCAGAGATGCAGCTGGCAGAGAGAGAGCAGCCCTGAGCTCTGAGGCTTCTTGAAGGAGGGGCTGATGACTTCCCTGTCCCTGGGCAGATGGAGAGCCAGGTTGGCCCTGTAGGCTCTCGGCTGCCCCTCAGCTCCCTATGGCTATGTCAGGGGGCCCGTGGGAGCCTCAGATTGCAACAAGTCAGGCTCCTCATGGACACTGTGGGCAGCCATCCTCTCAGTGCCCCTGTAAGGGATGTCTTTTATAGACATACACCCTGCAATGGCCCCAAGGAGCTACGTGGAAAGGATTCCTAGCACCCTCTCCCTCTCCCTCTCCCTCTCCCTCTCCCTCTCCCTCTCCCTCTCCCTCTCCCTCTCCCTCTCCCTCTCCCTCTCCCAAGGGAGCTTTAGACATCCTTCTGGGGCAGCCTGAGGGAGGAGGGGCCAGAGAGCCAGAACCAAAAGCTTAGAGAGAAGCTGCTTGTATCTCCCCCACCCCACCCCCCACCCCATCACTTCCTTTGGGGTTTTGAAGCAAGGCTGTTCAGTAGCTGAAATCCTCACTATCACCTCCTACCTGTGTGACTCTGTAAACAACTCCATGTCTCGGGGTCTCTGTCCCCTAATCTGTAAGAACTGAAGGAAAAACAAAGACACCCTCCGCTTCCTGGAATGTTGTACCAGAAGAGACAGAGAGAAGTTGGCTAGTGACCCTTCTAGCACCTGTCAATCTCCCAGGAATGCAGTAATGTTGCAGATTCTGACTCAGGTGGCCTTGGGTGAGTCTGAGGTCCTACATTTCTCAAACTCACAGCGATCCTTCTGCCTCTGCCTCCCGAGTGCTGGGATTAAAGGCTACCACTGTCTGGCTGAGGTGCTACATTTCTAGCAAGCTCACAGTGATTCTGATGCCATGGGTCTAGGAATGATAATAGGTGGAGTTTTTCGTCAGGACCACTGGCTCCCAAAGACCACACAGAGACTTAATATTAATTATAAATGCTAGGTCAATAGCTTAGGCTTGTTACTAACTAGCTCTTACAACTTAAACTAACTCATATTTCTTTTCTATGCTCTACCACATGGCAGTACCTTTTTCAGCATGGCATGTTAATCTTGCTTCTCTCTGCATCTCCTGGTGACTCCACCCTCTTCTACCCCATGCTCTCTTTTTGTCTGCAAGTCCCACCTAACCTTTTCCTGCCTAGCTATTGGCCAGTCAACTCTTTATTAACCAATGAGAGTAATACATATTCACAGTCTACAAAAAGATTATTCCAGGCAGTGGTAGTGCACACCTTTAATCCCAGCACTCGGGGGGCAGAGTCAGGTGGATCTGTGTGAGTTTGAGGCCAGCCTGGGCTACAGAGTGAGTTCCAGGACAGGCACCAAAACTACACAGAGAAACCTTGTCTCGAAAAAAACCAAAAAAAAAAAAAAAAAAAGAGTTTTTTTTGCTGGGTGGTGGTGGTGGTGGTGGTGGTGGTGGCGGCGGCGGCGGCGGCGGCGGCGGTGGCAGCGCACGCCTTTAATCCCAGCACTCAGGAGGCAGAGTCAGGTGAATCTCTGTGAGTTGGAGGTCAGCCTGGACTACAGAGTGAGCTCCAGGAAAGTCTCCAAAGCTACACAAAAGACAAGTTTGGTACAAAGATGCAGATGATGATAGCAGGTGACTGGCCCATAGTGGGCACTTGAACGGTAGCTTGGTTGTTACCACCACCACCACCATTCTCAATACCACACAGATGAGACTCCTGACTACAGCCCACACTGGCCTTCAAAACTGCCCTCATTCAAAGCTAACAAATGATGTGCTGGCTGTTTGGAACCTGGGGCTTATACAGGGATACTTGGCTCAGCCTGGGAGGAGGGGACTGGACCTGCCTGGAGTGAATCTACCAAGTTGAACTAATCCTCAGGGGAGTCTTTGCCCTGGAGGAGATGGGAATGGGGGGTGGGCTGAGGGGAAGGGGGGGTGAGGGGGGAGAACAAGGGAATCTGTGGCTGATATGTAAAATTAAATTAAATTATAAAATAAAATTTAAAAAAATGGGAAAAAAAAGCTAACAAATGGTCGATGAATCAAAGCAGGGTTCCCTCTAAGCTTCACCCAAAGGAATGGTCCCATGGCCAGCTTGTCTTCTGGACATCTTGGTGGCAGCCCTTGTTCTCAGTGACTCCATGGATAGAGTTGGAAGCCACTATCTCGTGGATGAGACAGCATCCATGGAGGGGCTAGGAAGGGTGTGGGATTTTGTAAACAAAGAGACACCACAATGTATGGAAACCTGTCCTGAGCTCAGTGGAAGGCAGGGAGTGAAGGCCTCAATGTCACCAGGGGCTGGCTGAGCTGCTGGAGGCCTGAATGAAGCAGGAAGGAAGGACTACTGGAGACCTCTGTGTCCCTTTGTCTCAATTTCTCTTAGGTCCTCGCAAAACAACCTTCCCTCACTCTTATTAATTACCTCATTTTTTTTATTGAGACAGAGTCTCACTAGCCCATGTTGTCCTCAAATTCATGGTCCTCCTGGTTCAGACTCTAGAGCAGTGGTTCTCAACCTGTGGGTCCAATATCAGATATTTACATTATGATTCATCACAATAGCAAAAGTACAGTTATGAAGTAGCAACAAAATAATTTTATGGTTGGGGGTAAGCACAGCATGAGGAACTGTATTACAGGGTTGCAGCGTTAGGAAGGTTGAGAACCACGGCTGTAAAGTGTTGGGATTACTACCCTGCATCACCATGTTGGATCCCCTTGCTTTTTAAGAGGATGTAGCACAAACCCTAATTGGTCTTATTAATAAAAACCCAGAGTCAGATACCAGGGTGAAAGCTGAAAGATCAAAGAGGCAGAGCAGCCAGCTACTAGTTCTTATCTCTACAACGTCCTCAGCCTGAAAGGGCAAAGCGCTCCTGTCTCCTCCTGCCTTATATTCCTCTCTCTCTGCCCAGCCATATCACCTCCTGTCTTAACCTCCCTCCTGCTGGGATGAAAGGCATGAGATCCCAAATGCTGGGGTTAAAGGTGTGTGCCACTACCGCCTGGCCGCTATGGCTAACTAGTGGTTTAGCTCTGCACTCTGATCTTCAGGCAAGCTTTCTTTGTTAGCTCACAAACAAAATATCACCACAAGAGGAGACATTACTTAAGATCCTATGTCTATGACGGTAGGTCTTGGGTCCCCTGCATGAGATGAGGATAGCACGATTGTTTCAGCATTGTGACCAAGACAGGTAGGAAAGCTATTTGTCACATGGGATGAAATCAGACATAATTGTCTTTGAATATCTGTATGAATGTACTTTCCATGTTAGAATGTGTGTGTGTGTGTATGTGTGTGTGTGTTTGCACATACATATGCGTGCATGTATGAGTGTGACTCCTCAGAGAGACTCTCAGGGCTTTGCATGTTCCTCTGTAAGACCTGTAATCACCCACTCATTGCTTCATACAGTCCTTCAGCAGACTAAGTAACTGTATGATAAATTATAATTTTGTTAAATGCCGTGGTGCCATCAGAGCATATCATGGGGTCACTTCACTGCCTATCATTTTATGAGGCCACAAGCCCATGAGCTCTCTAGGGACCATGTCTTCCTGGTTCAAGGACATCAACACCTGCTCTTCCTCTGCTTGCCAGGCTACCGAGTGTGCTCTTAGGGCCTCAGCCTTTACCCACCCCACCCCCAGCCACACTGCCCCTGTTTCTGCATATAGCCTGTTTCATCTATGTCACTGCGGTGTCTCCAGCCTCTGCAGGCCATATTTCTCTTGCTGCTTTTACACAGGAGGCATGCAGGAGTCCATCCAGATGTGTGCCCCTGGACAGATGTGCATGAAATCCTGGGATGTGGGACAGTGTACTCTTGGGTTTGAGATCTGGGTGACTGGGAGTCTTTCTGGGGGAGCTCTGACTGTCTCTCAGTGTGTGGCTGTGTCTGAGCTTGGTGGAGCCTGGCCCCAGTCCCAGCCTGCCCTGGAAGCCCCCTGCGTTGTCCTGCCAGTAATTACAGCAGATAAACTGCTCTAGTTGAGGCCGCTGTCCCCGGCTGGCTGCCAGCCTCGGGGCCCCAGGCTGCGCCATGGGAGTCCATTCATTTTAATAAGAGGTACACCCTGTGTCATTAAGAGGAGTGTTTATTACTGTCGCCACGCACTGACAGCAACTTCCATCATCGTTAACCGGCAGATGGGGGGAGGGCAGGGGGGCTGCGCACTGCAGCTTTTCAGGAGCGCAGGCCCAGCTGGTGAGGCTCAAGAGCTGGTCTCCCTCTTCCCTCCCTTACCCCGGGACTACTACGTGACAACCTCTTTCTAAGCAGGAACAGAATTTTTGGAGCCTGGACCTGCTTGCAAGGTTGAGGGCCAGGAGACAACGGATACTGCAGGGGGATTAAAATCCACCCAATGGTCCAGGATGTGAAAGAGGCCTCTGGGTTAGAGCTTGCTTCCCCAGGGTTAGGCAGGGGTGACCCTGTGGCCCACCTGCCTGATGCTTCCTGGGTTCACCAGGGGGAGGCCACACTCAGCTCTACCTGAAATGCCCCACCCCAGGAGCTGCGTGATTGTTCCTCAGAATCTCACAGCTTCTGCTGAGTCTAAAGTGGCCACACACTCACCCTAGCCTGCCCCAATGCACTCCCAGGCATCCTTAGGTGAAGGTCCACAGCCCTCTCTGTCCAGTGATGGAAGCTCCAAGGCGAGGGCGGAGTAGATGAAGCAGATGCCTGAATCCTTGTCCTTCCTTCCTTCTGTCTGTCCATGAAATAACAAGAAGCTCTCTAGACTAAAGAACAGAGGTGTCCAGGCTTCTGACTTCTCAGAGTCTTAGGATTTTTTCCATGAAGCCCCAAGTCTAAAGAAACACCAGCTGTTATTTTTTAATATAGCTGTTCCTACACAACGTAAGTGTGCTTTCCTGAACAACGAATTAGCCATTTGGGGGGAGATAATGTAGTCTGTGAAGTGCCCGCCATCCAAGCATGAGGACCTGTGTTCAATCTCTAGAACTCACATAAAAAAGCCAGGTGTGGAGCTGGGTGTTGGTGGCAGACACCTTTAATCCCAGCACTGGGGAGGCAGAGGCAGGAAGAAGGCCAGCCTGGTCTACAGAGTAAGTTCCAGGACAGTCAGGGCTGTTACACAGAGAAACCCTGTCTTGAAAAACAAAAAACAAAAAAAACAAAAAAACAAAAAAACAAAACAAAAACAAAAACAAAAACAAAGAAAAGCCAGATGTGGCAGCAAGCATTTGTAATCCCTGAAGTGAGGATGTAGAGAAGGTACACTCTGGCTGGCTAGCTTGGTGGGTGGTGGGATGTCTCAAAAAAAAAAAAAAAAAAAGGTAGAAGCAGCTGAAGGACAATATAACAACACCCAAAATTGTTCTCTGGCCTATATACACACACAGTCACCAACATACACATGAAAACACACACACACACACACACACACACACACACACACACACACACACACACACAAAACCCGATATATATACACTAAAAAAAAGAAAAAAAAACAAACCTTGGTGTAGGGGCTGGAGAGAAGTCTCAGCAGTTAAGAGCACTGGTTGCTCAGGTTTGGTTTCCAGAATCTGCATAGGGCCTCACAGAAGTCCATGAACTTACAGACTGCCTTTTTCACGGTCATGGTGTTCTACACAGTATTGCTTCTGACCAAGGAACTCACTTCGCAGCCAGGGATGTGTGACAGTGGGCCCATGATCATGGAATCCATTGGTCTTACCACATTCCCTGCCATCCCAAAGCAGCTGGCCTGATAGAAAGATGGAATGACCACTTGAAGACAGTTACAGCACCATTTAGGTGGCTGGGACAGGGTTCTCCAGAAGGCAGTCTATCAGTATCTGATATATGATACAATTTCTCCCATAGTCAGGATCCACGGGGCTAGGAATTGGGGGGTGGGGGGGAAATAGTTCAACTCACTATCAACCCTAGTAGGAAAAGTTTGACTTCCTATTCCTGTTACCTTAACCTGGAAGTCTGGGTTCTGGAGGCGTGAGTACTCCAACCTTGGAGACACAAAAACTTTCCCTTGAACTGAAAGCTCAGACTTCCTCCTGGCCACTTTGGGCTTCTGATGCTCTTAAGCCAACAGGCTGAGAAAGGAGTAACAGTGTCAGGAGGGGTGATTGACCCAGACTACCAAGGGGAAATTGGATTGCTTCCACAACGGAGGTGAGAAAGATTATGTCTAGAGTTCAGGAAATCCTTTAGTGCATCTCTTGGTGCTACCGTGTCCTGTGACTAAAGTCAATGGGAAACCACAACAGCCTAATCCAGGCAGGATGACAAAGGACACAGACCCTTCGGGAATGAAGGTGTGGGTCACTTCTCCAGGAAAAGAGCCAAGACCTGCTGAGGTTCTGGCTGAGTGTGAAGGAAGTACAGAATGGGTAGTAGAGGAAGGTTTTGTTAAGAATATGTTTGCAGAGATATTTGTGTTTTCTTTCCTTAATTTCTTTATTATGTAATGAACATCAAATAAGAGAATGTCAGTGGTATTCCTATTTAAGTTTGAGCTACTAAAGGGGTGTCCCTCAAGGGACATTGCCTCCTATTCTAAAATTTATAATGTGTTTGCAGTTGTAGGATGGATGGATAGTTATATCGTGTTAGGCATAATTATGACCTGGTTAAATACACGAGTTTGTGACTGTATATGGGACATTTATGTCATATTAGGTATAATTATGACCTTGTTATTGCTTGTATTTGGAAATTAAGGATGGCATAAGGAGATATGATGATGTGTCAGGTTGACAAGGGGGGAACTTGTTGTGATGGCTATTCTTAGTTATTAACTTGACTACATCTAGAATTAACTAAACCCCAAGCAGTTGGTTATACTGTGAGGGATTTTTTTTTTTCTTAACTAAATCATTTGAAGTGGAAAGACCCTGTTCTAATCCAGATCATTTGTTGTGGGAAGATATACCTTTAATCCAAATCATTTGAGAAGGGAAGATTCCCCCTTTAATCTGGGGCACAGCTTCTGTTGGTAGCCTGATACACAGACGTGGAAGAAGGAAGCTCGCTCCCTTTGCCTGTTTGCTCTTGCTCTCACTGTAAAGTCTGTTCTTTCACTGGCATTAGAGCTTACTTCAGGATTCTATCAACCAGCTAAGCTATCCATCCTCATGGACTTTAACCACTGAACTCCTGACTCTTCCATTGGTAGACGGCCATTGTTGGACTAGCTGGACGACAGTCAGTACGCCACTCTAATAAAGCCCTCTCTCTATTTCATCATATCCGCTCTGTTCCTCTGGAGTACCCTGACCAATGCATGATCCCAATGTCCCCTTTAAAGACATGTGACCAGTGACCCACTCCTTGAAGGCTCTGCCATCTCACAGTAGTGTCACAGCGCTGGTGACTAAGCCTTCAGCACATGACCTTGGGGAGACATGTCAGATTCAAACCATAGAAGACTCTGGATCTCCCATTTGCATTCCAAATTGAGGTGTTTTAAGTCAGCAACCTAGGAAAACCAGCTTTCACTGGAAAGAATGGAGTAAGATCTCTCATTAAAACTCTAAGCCCAGCTGGGTGGTATTGGCTAACGCCTTTAATCCCAGCACTCGGGAGGTAGAACCAGGCCAATCTCTGTGAGTTCGAGGCCAGCCTGGTCTATAGAGCGAGATCCAGGACAGGCACCAAAACTACACAGAGAAACCCTGTCTCAAACAAACAAACAAACAAACAAACAAACAAACAAAAAACCTCTAAGTCCAAACTACCTTTTCCAGCATAATTGAAAAACGTACAAACAGCGTTGAAATGGAGATGCCCTCTATGGCTAGATAATGCTGCTCTTAGGGGCAGCAAGACAGAAACCAAGAATCCCCAGGCCAGATGTGGAATACTTGCGGGGTACTCTTGGTCAAGGAGACCTGAGAGGCCTCCAAAGTCGCACAGGCTCTTGCCTTTATGTTCAGCTGCCCATCATCCCTAGACGAAGAAGACCCTATTACTAAAGACACCACACCCCATGATTGCAGAGAACAGAAATCAAGCTAGCATTGAGCTAGAAACCTCCTACCTGCTGGCTGGCATTCAAAGTGGTGCTGAGAGGTACTCTGCAGGCCTCTGAAGGAGGAAGGCATGAGTGGTCGTACCCAGCAGTGAATGCTGTGAACCACACCACCAACCTGCCAGGCAAGTTGTGCCCACACCTGCAGGAGTGGTACAGCTGTTACCATGGGAACTAACCATTCTCCGGATGGATTTGAGACTGACCCCGTAAATTGGGGTCATCCTACACCTGGAGCGAGAAGCCTGGTCTAAAACCCCTATGCTTTGGGGGGTCATAAGCCCAATGAGGGAGATGACTGTTGTTATTTACCTAAGTAGACAAAACATTTAACTGCCTTCTAAATACCTATATTTATACCCTCACACAAAAAGCCACTCTCAAGCCTAGTCAGAGAGGCTCCCATTTGAGTAATTGTTGATCAGTGCAGACTCGTGGCTGTTTACGATTTTGAGAATACATGACAGATGAGGGCTCAACTCTAAACAAGTCATTTATACTATTCTCTTGAAGCTCAGGGAGCATTGCAGAGAAGGGCATAGAGAGAATGTAAGAGCCAAAAGGTAGGGAGAAGGGCAGTGGAATCTCATCCTCCAGACACAACGTAGTGGGTATAACCATCAGTTCCTAGCAGCCACAATCACTTGCACTTGGTGGGGCCCGCACAAGACAGGCCCTCAACATTCAGTTATCGATGGGGGAGGAGCTCTGAGGGTCTAGCTGTTACTGCTGAATATTAGCAACTGATAGACTGGGAGATGGGGAGCCACTGTCTTCAATTGTGTGCTTGATGGTGAACACGCTAAACTCCAATGGATACTTCCAATCCCACGGCCACATAGACAGCCCTGGTCAAATCCAGACAGACACAAACTAACAGACAAACAGACAGAAAAACCAGAAACAAACAGAAAAAACCATGAATATGGTAAAGAGGTTATTAGGGAGAGGTGAGGCAGACAGAGGAAGGAGGGAGGTGAGAGGCAGTGGGAGTAAGAGCATTCAGAATGCATTATATGCATCTATGAAACTGTCAAAAAAACAAATGCAATTAATTTCTAAAAACCCTCTAATCTGCTAGGCAGTGATGGCACACCCTTTAATACCAGCACTCAGGAGGCAGAGGCAGGCGGATCTCTGTGAGTTGGAGGCCAGCCTGGTCTACAAAGTGAGTTCCAGGACAGCCAGAGCTGTTACACGAGAAACCCTGTCTCAGAAAAACAAAAACAAACAACTCTCTAATTCACTTTGAGCTAAGAGCTCCCGTGCTGACTGAAGTGCGGGGCGTTTACCCACCAACCCCACAGCTCCCCAGAGTTTTCTTGAGTGAGAGCAGCAGGAAATATTAGATAGAAGGATTTAGATTGTGGAGATAAACAGATAGAAAATACAGGATAGTCTCAAGAGGACCTGGAACCTATTCCAATGGGCCCTGACTGTCTCTGCCCCAGGGTATTTATAGAGATGCCAAGGGGTAAAGCAAAAGACCTCCCTCCCAGCACAGCCAAGTGCAGACCATCTCAGACACCTGCACTCAGGCCCATGGTCCAATCATCCTCTCTATGCAGACCTGCTGGGTAAAGCCAAGAGGAACCTGAAAACGGGCTCCCACACTGAAGAAAGTCAAGTATTGCCTGTGTTTGGACTAGAAACTGCTTAACTACTACCTAGCTGTAAGGCCTTTTCTCTCTGGGTTTCTATTTCGTCTTGGCCAAATGAAGGCATTCGACAAGCTGAACTCCAAGTTACTCCCAGCACTCAGACCTCAGCACCATCAGTGTCTTGGGCACAATCCTTCTTTCTCATGGGGGCAGTCTCGTACACTGAGGACCGTTTAACAGAATCCTGGATTCTACCCCTCTAGAACCCTAGAGTCTAGGAGAAGGGATGTATTTGGAGGAAGTGGACCACTTACAGGTGTGCCCTTGACGGTAGTGACTTCTTCCCTGCCCACACCTCTCTCACCTTCCTAATCATCGTGAGGTGAGCAGCTTTGCTCACACCCACACTTCCCACCATGATGTTCCTGTTATCACAACCCACCTTTACGCTTATCTTCCCAGGCGTTTTATCACAGTGATGAGAAGGTGATTAATCTATCAAGGATTCTATAGAGGGCTTTGTTTGGTGGCCACTCAGCAGCCATTGCTCACCCACTTCTCCACTGCCACTTACCAGATAGCATTGACACTCCTGTTCCCGTCTTCCCCGTAGTCCGGGGTGACCAGGTGAACATCCTCTGGCTAAGGACGTCTTTCTAGAGATGTAAAACCCTGCTTTTCCTTATGAAAATATCGAGACAGATTCCCTCTCTGTGTCTCAAAGAAGACCGTGATAGCAGGAACCACAGCAGCAATCCTGTGTCTATGAGGCACAAACTAAAGATAGCAGAACAGAACAGAAGCATAGAAAGCCTGTCCCTTGATAGATGATCAAATGTCCAGATTAACCCTATGACCCCTGGCTTAGTATGCGGACTATCTGCATCCTGATAGTTAAGCTATTACTGCTGAGTGGTCTGTCACTTTTACCCGACTCACATATCTGTTTTTGGCATGGAGGAGACAGGGTCTGTAGCCCAGGCAGGCCACTAATTCCTATGTAGCTGAGTGTGACCTTGAACTTCCGATCCTCCAGTTTCCACACCCCATCTCCTCCAGTGCTAGGATTACAGGCATGTATGCCTAACCTGATTTATATGGTGCTGAGTTTCCATCCAGTGTTTCACACACGCTAAGCAGCCACTCTACCAACTGAGCTCCACCCCAGCCCACAGATATTCCTATCTACTGCTGAAGCCAAGGCTAGACAAGAGACCCAGGGATAGACCCTGACTTTGAGGACTATTGATTTGGGCCTCAAGGAAATGGAATTTGCACTTCTTATTAAGTTGTGACTTTGGTTTTAAAGAGAGGGACAAATGCATGTTTTTCAATAGGCAATGCCATACATTCATGATCGATTCAATGAGATTGATGCTGGCTTATCCAGTGTGTGGTTTTGTAGTCTACAGAAACACAGGAAGGGCCCGGGCCCAGCACTGTTCACACTAACCAGTTCTCCCTTTCCTGCCTCCTGACCCCATGAGGAGGAGGAAGCCTGAGACCCTGAATTTTTATATCCTTGCTCCTTTTTTTTTTTTTTTTTGAAACAAGTTTTCTCTGTAGCGTTGTAGCCTTTCCTGGAACTCACTCAGTACCCCAGGCTGGCCTCGAACTCACAGAAGTCTGCCTGCCTCTGCTTCCTGAGTGCTGGGATTAAAGGCGTGCGCCACTACCGCCCTATCCCTGCTCCTTAATCAAGCTTAGCACAGTGAGTTTAGAGCTGGATAGAGGAATGTTGGTGAATAATACCACATTTTAAGTTCACATCTCTTGATCTATGAGTCCCAGCTTGTTGAGCAAATCCTTTCTTATCTTCAGTTCCACGCCAGGCGCTGTTCTAAGGACTTTATCAATACGGACTTTAATCATCCTGACAATCTCACAAGACAGTGGCTATTCTTCTCACTAAGGAGGGCTCATCATTGGATCACCATAATCCTGCATGAAGTGTCTAGTGGCTGACCATAAGACACTGATCTCATAGGAAACACGTGACATAGAGTGCAAATCACTTTCAAACTCACTATGTAGCTAAGGATGACCTTGAATTCTTACTCTTCCCATCTCTACTTCCTGAGTGTTAGAATTCCTGCTATGTATCATCATATCTGGCTTATGAAAGAAACATTTGTTTTTTTCAGTGCTAGGGATTGAACAGGCCCCCATGCTTGTAAGGCAATATAGGGTATTGGTAGGGTCTAAGCTATAGCCCCAGTCCACATTTGGCATTTTGGCCACAGGTAGAATGCTGTCATGTGCTACATCATTGCAATGAACTGGGATAAGGCTTCGGAAGCTACCAAGCTCAAACTGAATAGAACTACCTACGAAGCCATGTACCTTAGTTTCTAGAAACTGTGGTGGCTCAAATCTCTAACCCCAGCACTTAAGAGGCAGAGGCAAGATGATTGCTGAGAATTCAAGTCTATCTTGGGCTCCAGGGTGACCCCCAAAAGGAACATGGGTAACTGACTGTTGTACGTGTTGGGGGAGTCATGGGTGTGTGGTTGCTGGTAGCTTCAGAGAGCCAGAGCTGTGATGGAGCTGCATAATATCAAGAGAACCTTGTTTCTGTGAGGACCTGGGTACCCAGGGCTGGGTGAACCAGGGGCTCATTCTTCTCAGTTGATGAATACATCCTTTAAACCAGACCTCACGCTAGAAGGTGACAAGAGAGCCAGGATGGGCCAGGCCTCCAGGCCTCCAGGCCAAGGCAATTGCAATGGTAATGGTTATTTGGACCCAGCCTCCGCTCTTCTTTGTGTTGGAAACAGTTCCATGTCTTCCTTGGGGAGCCACTCTGCCTTTCTTTCCATGGGAAGGTGTGATCATGAGGAATGTCCAACCCCCACAGGTGGATGTATGAGGCAGGCTGGCCATTGAGAGACTTTATCTTCCTAGCCACAGGAATTGGTTCAGAAGTAGACACGTGACCCAAAGCAGATCAAAGAGAGGTCTGCTATTGTGTTTGTACTGGTCAAGGGGAGCTATCAACTTACTACTTTAAATTATTATTATTATTATTATTATTATTATTATTATTATTATTATTATTTGTGTGTGCATGCACAGTGTGAGTAATGGAGGACATGCATGCATGGCTCACTTGCGGAGGTTAGAGGACAAACTTTGTGGAACCAGTTTTCTCTTCCATGGGTTTTAGAGATCAAACTCAGGCATCAGGCTTGTGTTTTTAGGTGTCAAGGCTTTTACTCACTGAGCCATGCAAAGGGCTTGTGGTTACATATTGTGCACCCCAGTAAAACTTATCTGGGGATTGGAGGGCAGAGTCAGCCACTAGATTAGACTAGAGGCCAGACCGTGGTGGCACACACCCTTAATCCTATCACTGGGGAGGCAGCGATCCATCTGGATCTCTGTGAGCTCAAGGCCACACTGGAAACAGAGCCAGGCAGTGGTGGCACACACTTTTAATCCCAGCACTGGGAAGCACACACGCTGTTAATCCCAGGAAGTGATGTCTGGGCAGAGAAAGGTATATAAGGCGTGAGGAAACAGGAACCCACAGTCTTGAGACTGAGGATTTCCTAGAGGTAAGAGCTTGTGGCTGGCGTGTTCTGCTTCTCTGATCTTTCAGTTTTCACCCCAATATCTTGCTCTGGGTTTTTTTATTATTATTATAAGACCTTTTAAGATTCGTGTTACAAGGGCTTACTACTTTTGTTGAGTTGGTGGGACTTACAGCGAGTCTACTTTGGATGCGTTGACTGATATAACAGGATCCACATACAAAGAGCCAAGAAATGGGGACAGGTTTCCCAAGAATATTCTTTGAACACTTGGAAGCCATAGTTCCTAAGTCTGGAATTTTAGTTTCATGAGCCAATACACACACTTGAACTGAGTCTTAGTTGTTTTTTTTTTTTAATGACTAGCCAGCATGTCAACTGACAAAAGAATCCCAGATTCTTGGGGTGTAATGTCTCCTGCATGAGAGTGAGAGTCCCCCATGAAGATCCTGAGAACAGAAGGGCCGATGATAGTGGTGAGGGAATCCACAGTGGCCTCCTGGAATGTGAGAAAGAGTGTCCTGAAGGGCAAGGGGCTGTGGCATTTCATCTATCTTGTCCTGGACTTTGTTCATAGGATAGAGAAGTAGGACCAAAAATGCCTCAATCCTGATACATAATCTTTCCACCTGAAATGTATAATTGGATGTGGTTGAGGCAAAGATTCAACAGAATGACCTGGTAGAGAGAGAGGTCTGAAAGAAGGTTCTTGCTCTCATTCTTCCTCTGTGCATGTGTGCATATGTGCATGCGTGTGCGTGTGTGCACCAGAGCAAACCAATTAACTCTCAGGATCCTGTCTTTCACTGTCTGCTGAGGTTATCAAGGGCCAAATGCTCCACCCAGATAGACTGAGTAGGCTGGAAGTAAGGTGAAGATGTGGCTGCAAAAAGTGTGAGAGGTCTTGGTGGGACCTCCCAGAAGCCAGGCCTGGCTTGCAGGGGCTTCTTCAGGAGTCATGCTCCCTGTGGAGAAGGGAGGTGATGTGAATGACAGATCCAGGAGGGGCTAAGATGGATGCAACCATGGAACATGGATTACAGAAAACCTACCCTGTCCGAAGACTTGAAAATCTGAATCTGATGAACTCAATGTGACCAAATAAAAGATGCAGAACAGCAAATGTGATGTCATGAGCTATGAGTCCCCATTAGTCACCACTGAGCAACACTTAAGGAATAGATAAGAAGGGCTTGGAAACCAGCTGGTGTCTTAGAAGTGGATATATTTCTAAATCATCAGCTCCGGGGACATGGCTGCCCAGGTCAGAGTGTCCATTCCTTCTCAGATGCTCTAGAGGGACCAGAGCTTTATCTAACAGGAGAGGCTTAGAAAAGGACTGGATATGTGCCACACACCTGACATCATTCCAGCAGTGTCCTCTGTCCAGGTGGCCTGTAACCATGTAGGAAGCACCATGCCAAGTTCTTTCTAGAGAGCCTATAAAGCTCCAGGTACAGTGATGCTCCGCCTGAAGCCCACCTTTAAAAAGCTCCTCAGAGAGCCCCATCCAGGAGGGACTCAGCCAGGGTCTCTTTACTTGAGGTGGGTCTTCCTCTTCCTGGTAATAGGAAAAGCCAGCATCTATATCCTGTTGCCACCCCTATTCCGCCCTCCCTAGGGACACAGGGTGGATGTGACATTGGGCCTTGTGTGGAGACTGCCAGCTTTGGCAAGGTTGATTGGGACCCACATGTCAGCTGGGGCCACTTCCTCATCACCGTAACTCTACGCCAAATAACAAGACCACCGAAATCTGCCCGAGCAGGCCTGGGGAACACACTCCATTACTCTCTTTTATTCACCCGGGAGATTTATGTAGCCTATCTCCCTTCCCTTTGTCCACCTGCAAGGGCCTATAAGTCATGTCCCCAGGCTGACAGGTCACAGGGCCTGTGCTGCTGCTCTGTCAGAGTGAGTGATGCCAGGGGGTGATTAAAAGAGAGGAAGGGTGAGGGGTCAGCAGCAGACGGCATGATGGGAGTTTGGAATGTAATTATCACTCCTGTGACATACGGCTTGGTCGTTCCCCCCCTTCTCATAATAGATATACACACTTGGGTACAGCTCTCAGAGGGGAGAGGGTGGTGATGCAAGGAGGTGGCCTGAAGGACCTGTGGAAAGGGGCTTTGTATAATGGGCCTCCAAGGTAAGTGTGGAGGACCAGGCGCATCTTCAGCTCATGAGGAAGAGCGCCCTCCATACCCAGGAATTCTCTCAAGGGCCTTGGGACAAGGGAAACTAATTGTTGTCATTACTGTCATTAACTCAAGGGACTCTATCAGAGAAGATATGGGTGGGACAAGCTCTTGGGGTAGTTAGATGGACGAGATGGCTCACATGGTCACACGCCTCTTTCTCAGTTCCCATTCCCACAGTGCACCTGGACCAGCCATGACTTGCAGTCAAAATGGGGTTGGTTGTGTGAATGCTACATCTGGATGTGACAGCATTATAGGGTCCACTTTTGTTGTTGTAGGGTTCAGAACCACCATGTAAGGAAGTCTATGTTATTCTGTTGGAGACATCAAGTGAAGAGAAAGGCCCTGGAGGATGGCTGTGGAGAGAGAGAGAGAGAGAGAATGAGAGAGACTCGGATGTCTCAGGGCTCCAGCCTCTCTGCTTGAGGGCTGAGCAAGAGAAAAAAGGTCATTTTGCAGTCTTCAACCCAAACTGCAGGTAGACTCAGAGCAGAGATGAGCCATCCCAGCTGAGCTCTGCCCTGCCGACTCCAGGATCGTAAAGTCAGAGGCAATAGCGTGGTAGCTGGTTTTAGCCATGCTGTTTTGCAACAACTCTCTTACTGATCAACCCATCTCCTCCTTGGGTTCTTTTCCTCAATTTGACATAGAAATCATGAAGAGTCAGGAACAGCATCCGGACGAAAGCCATGTTGGGGCTTCTGTGTCCAAGCATGAGGGGAAACACATACAAGACAGTCTCTGGGCTGCTCTGGAGGAAGCTTGTATAGTATGAGGCGTTCACTTTTGGTCCCATTGGGGCTTCTGCTGTTTCAATAAACACCATGACCAAAAGAATCATGGGGAGAAAGGGGCTTATTTAGTCTTACACTTCAAGGTAACAGTCTTATCAGGAGAGGGAAGTCAGGGCAGGAACTATAGCAGAGGCCATGAGGAACACTGCTTACCGCCTTGCTCCCTGCGGCTTGCTCAGCCTGATTTCTTATAGAGCCCAGGACCACCTGCACAGGCATGGCATTGCCCATCGTGAGCTGGGCCCACACACATCAACCATCCATCAAGAAAATGTCCTACAGACTTGTGTACAGGCTAATCTGATTGGGGCATTTCCTCAATTGTGGTTCCCTCTCACAAAATCACGCTAGCTTGTGTCAAGTTGACATAAAACTAACCACCACTTGTTGCAGTCTTCGGAACAGTGGTAGCTGGGAAGTCTGCATGCACCGTCTGCAAGAGTTAAAGGAAGCACGTGATATAAGCAGGAAAGACACTGCCTTAGTTTTTTATGCAGGGACAGATGACTCTGTTTTGAATTTAACTTAATTTTATCACCTGTCCACAGCTGCCCTTGGAATACTATGGCCTTGTTCTTCCTCAGGGCAATATGAGCTTTGGGAAGAAAGAGCTGGGAAGCAGCCAAACTTGAACCCAGGGCAGGAAGATCGGAGGAGAGGGCCTCTGAGGCAGTCAGGGTTTTTACAAATGTCATTGTCTCTATCCTCAGGATCCTACTCCCAGGCCCCCTTCCCAGTGTGTGTGTTTACGTGTGTGTGTGTGTGTGTGTGTGTGTGTGTGTGTGTGTGTGTGTGTCTGTGTGTCTGTGTGTCTGTGTGTCTGTGTGTCTGTGTATGTGTGTTTCCATTTGGAGGTTAGAGGCCAACCTTAACCTCAGGTACCCATCTTGTTTTTTGAGACAGAATATCCTATTAATCCATAGCTCCCAGATTAGGCTAGGCTGACTGGCCAGGGAGGCTCAGGGATCTGCCTGTCTCTGCCTCCCCAGAGCTGGGATTAGAAGTATGGGTTCTGGAAATACAACCTGAGAAGAAGGGTGTCCAGGGCAGGAAGCCCATGAGTTCACAGAATAAGGTAGTGGTGTGGCCAGGGTGTGGACACAAAGCATTTGGGGTTTGAACCTGAAGTCCGGCGAAGTTGAGAGAACGGTGATCCCTGGCCTCCAAAGCTAGATGTCCTGTATCAGGCTGTAGTTGTTGCTGACAGAGGCCAGACTGGTCTCTTCCTAAATGCCTTCAGAGGCACTGTTCGCAGAGACTCCAAGAGGCGAATGCCTCCTCTTCCTCTCCGTTTCACAGCATCAGTGTAGAGGGTTGTGGGCAGAGGGGCTGAACAATCTGGATTCCCATCTGAGGTCCTCCCAGAATGGCTGTGTGACCTTGGATACATATCTCAATCTCTTTGTGCTAGCTTCTTTTTTCATCAGATGAGATTAATTATAGCATTCACCACATTAAAATAAGTGTGAGGGTCAAATAATTCGATGTCTATAAAGACTGTAAGGGCTGGAGAGGTGGCCCATGGGTTAAGAGCACACACTGCTCTTGTAGAGGACCTGAGCTTGGTTCCCAACACTCACATTAGGTCACCCACAACTACCTATAAGTCCCACTCCAGGGAACCTGACATCCTCTTCTGGCCTCAGTGGGCACCTGTATTCATGTGCACATACCCACCCACCCCCAACACACAGGTAAAAATAAAATAAAGCCAGGTGTGGGGGCACACATTTTTAGTCCCAGCACTCGGAAGGCAGAGGCTGGCGGATCTCTGTGAGCTCAAGGCCAGCCTGTTTTACACAGCAAGTTGCAGTGAGAACCCGTCTCAAAAAACAAAACCAAAAAGTAATACAAAACCAAAAAAATATTCCTGTACTTGTGGGGCTTCTAATTATTACTGAGTAAAACAAAAAAATGTGATGGAACACATAAAAAGCCATTTATGTGAAAGTAAAACCACACCCCAAAATAATAATATATATTTTATTTAAATTCCTGTTCTATTTTATTTATTTATTTATTTAGTGTCTGCACATGTCTGTGTCACAGCACACACCTGGAGGTCAGACAACATATAGAAGTTAGTTTTTTCCTTCCACCGTGTGGGTTGCTGGGATCAGACTCAGGTTGTCAAGTCTAGGCAGCAAGCGCCTTTACCCACTGAGCCGTCTCAGCAGCCCCCGGTAATGCGTATTTTTTTCCTTTTGTTCTGTGAATGACAGAGACTTCTTTTTCACAGTTCTAGAAGCTGAGGAGTCTGAGATCGAGGCACTGGCTGGTGCAGCATCTGGTGAGGCTCACTCTGTGCTTTGAGGCTGGTGCCTCAGGCTGTGTTCTTGGGAGCATATTCTCTAAGAGCGCACAGACGTATAGGTAGGTGTACCGAAAAAGAACTGAACGGTTAGACACCAACTTGTTGCTAGTGGGAGAGTCAAGGAAGCCTGAAGATTATTCAAGCATTATTGATACACAATCAGGAAGAGTTTGTTTCCATATACTCTTTATAGACAAAGTGTGTGTATGTGTGCGTGTGCGTGTGCGTGTGTGTGTGTGTGTGTTGTGCACATATTGGAGGGGGCACATGTACCTATGCATATGTGTAGAAGCCATGGGAAGATGTCAGTGTGTTCCTTAATAGTCCTCTACTTTATTCCCTGGAGACAGGGTCTCTCACTGAACCTGTAGCTTACTGCTTTTCCGTGAGGCTGGTTGGTTGACCAGTAAGCCCTAGGGATCTTCTTGTCTCTGCTCTACCCTTGCAGCACTGGGGTTATAGGTATGATATGCTCAGCTCAGCTTTTTAGCTTTTTACATTAGTGTGTGTGTGTGTGTGTGTGTGTGTGTGTGTGTGTGTGTGTGTGTGTGTGTGTGCAGGTCAGAGAACAACTTGCAGTAGTTGCTTCTTTTTATCCTGGGGATCCAACTCTGGTCATCGCGCTTATTGGCAAACTCCTTTCCTTGCTGAACCATCTCCCAGGTTCCAAGCTCTGCTTTTTATGTGAGTGCTGGGGGTGTAAACTCAGGTTCTCATGCCTGCACAGAAAATGCTCTTATTTGCTGAGCCATATCCCCAGTCAATCAGAGAATATCCTTTTTGTGGTATAAACCTTGAGAATAGACAAATATGATGTGTTAGTCTCCACTGGCTTCCAGAGCAAATCACTGTATGCCGGATGTCATAGACAACCCACACTTTACCAGCTTTTGAAGGCTTGAGTGGTCCAAGGTCAAGGCTCCAATAGACATAGTTCCAGACAAGGGCCCTCTTCTGGGACCGCAAATGACTGCTTTCTTTCTGTGTTCTGGCTTAAGGGATACGTCCTTCTTTTTATAAGGACACTAATTGCCACAAGGGCCCTTCCCACAGGACCTCATTTAATCCTAAATTCCTCAAGGACCCACCATGAAGTCCTATCATTAGGACTTGGGCTTGTGAACACAAGCATTCAGTCTGTAATATCTGAGTTAGAATCCCAGCCATTACTGCATGACTTTGGCATATTATCATTCTCTCTCCAACCCTGTATACTCAATTATAAAAATGGGGTTCACACCCCTCACTTCAGAGAACTGTGGTGAGTTTTTAAAAACCTACAAATATAAGTCCCAATTCCCTGGCAACTCAAACCCTGCTCTGTGTTTGAACCCAGACCCCTAATGGACCTTATCTTCTCTTTCTCTTAATTCATGCACATGACTATCTGTACTTGAGTCTCAGACTAATGTGATGGAGAAAACAATAGTATAGATGTCCATGTCCTCCAAAGTCCCCAAAATACACCTTCAGTTGGACTTCTTTAGGATTTGGGTTTGTCTTGGGTGATTTTGGAAAGGGTTCAAGGAAGCTTTGCTCTAAGCTCTGTGTTATTAGGAAGTGGCTAGTTCTCAAATGATGTATATAATCAATTTTAAGAATAGATTGACTTAAGTTAAAGCTATAGTTAAAGAAGCAGCCATTATCCTATTAGCTAGTTGTGCTAAGGGCAATGTTTTTGAGATCTTGATGATACTTGATTCATCATGGTCACGAAGTGGCTTTGTCTGATTCTTGTGAAATTATTCACACCCCCCAGGAAAGCACCAGGAAGTCTCTGTGGGCGCCAGGCCAGTGCTGATGCCAGAAGCACCCTTTCTTCCTCATATAGGAACTTCTTTGAATCCAAACCAGGCATTTGTAAGGCCTTGGCCAATGACAAGAAAGGAATTGTTCTGTTCTGGTTCAGATTAGATGACTTTAGCCAAAGTAGCTCCCCGTCCTTCTTTCTCGGCTCTACCTAGCACCACCCCCAACACTTCAGGGCAACAGAATACTCAAAAGGGAGTGATCTGTGCACCTTGCAGATGGGCCAAGTCAGAAGTGGTGGGTACTTGGAGGCTGGAGGTAGAAAGAGAACTTTCCTTATTGAGAAGTTGAAAGTCCTGTTCTCAGTATAGTATGGAGCGGAGTCAAGGTGGGAGGTAGTGAAGAGTGTTCCCATGGAGAGACGATGGTCATGGAACCAATGCATGTTAGCGCTATGGAAGCCATCTGGAACAAGGGAGTTAGGGCCATCTTTCACTGCAGAACTTTTTCTCAATGGGAGGCTGCGTAGAAGCTGGACACTCAGCAGTGAAATGAATGGAGCTGTTGAAGATGAGTCAGATGAGATCACTGCCCACTTCCCCCTAAACCTTAGGTCACTGCAGCTCACCTGGCCCAAACCCCAATTCTCACTCAACAGTTCACTCTCCAGAAGTCTAGGAAAAGGCAGTTTTCCATCTAAGGCGCTCCCTCCCTTCTCCACCAACCTAGTTCTGATCTTCCATGGCTCTCGGGGCTTTGCCCATGTCTTGTGTGGGTCTCCAGATAAGATCTCTCTCAAAAGCCTCCACTTGACAGTGTGTGCTTGGGCATGGTATAGTCTAGAGCGCACAAAAAGGACAGGTTCTGGAAATGGCTCACACTGGCTCCTATCCGCTTACAGCAGGGGCACCTCTCATCTTTTCCCAGCTCACAGTCGGTAATAGCAGGTTGGTACCCAGAAACAGACACGATGGGAGAATTCATACCATAGAAATGGGCAAATGTTATACTTGGGGCTTCCTGCATGCCCTTGTGAAGAGCCAGTTCAACCCTAACTAGCATACACTTGAGAGAGAGAGAGAGAGAGAGAGAGAGAGAGAGAGAGAGAGAGAGAGAAACCTATCTGTCTTTCCCCACTACATTTTATAAAGCTAGACCCCCATCCATCTTCATCTTGTTCACCATCCAGGAATTAGTACTTGCATAAAATAAGAGAGTTTCTTTGGTACCAACCTAAGTGCGTACCATTCCATGACTGATCTAGGTTTATGCTCCGAGGGTTTGGGATGCTCGTGGTGGTACCCACCCTTGGTGCCTCTGTATCCTAGAACTATAAAGGTAGCATAGCTGCTCATCCCTGCTGGTGGTACTTGGGAAACATTAGTGTAAAATCCTTCTACACTTCTCCATCCCTGAGATAGCCTCAGCTACTGTTTCCTCTCTGACTGCTCCTCTGCAGAGCCCTTAGCTTTGCTGAATGGAAACTGAAGGCCATGTTCACATCTCCAGGAGCACCAGGGGCTGCTTAGGAAGGACCATGATTCATCCATCTCGGTATGAATGAGACTGTACTTTCAGCCATCGTCGGAGTAGCTAAAGGGAGTGAGGGAGTAGAGGAAGAGTAAACTGCCCCCACTGATAAGTCCTACACAGCCAAATCCAGGGTAAATTCAGAGAGACCTGAGATATGTATAATGGAGGGTCCACCAGAGACCCTGCTCAGTCCTTCTCAATTCTACATCCCACTAATCTAAAGGACAGGAATCCTGGGCCCCCAAGTCAGGAGCCACTCAGCCAGTCTGGTTGTTCTTTGCCTATAATCTCCACAGAAGCACTTGTTCCTCATACCTGATTTTCTAGATTTTTTCTGAGTCCTCCAGCCTGGAGGGAATTTGTTTATGGCAAATCTAGGTTTTCTTTCAACCAGAAAATGTTCATATACAGACATCTCCTTGCCAGGGAGTGTCGAGAGGGTGCTTAGATACGTCCTAGTCTTCATCCTTTGATATCTTGGGTGCATATGTAACACGTCATGATCTGCACCCCTAAGACCTGTGCATGGCAAAGAAACAGTAAAAGAAACAAAGGCAGAGCCATCTGCCAGTGTGTCTGCTTTTGGCTGGCCTGGGCACCAATGTCAGGGGCTGCTGGGAATTGAAGGCGCTCAGAGGCTTGTAAAGCAAGAGAGGACACGTGGAAGAGATGGAGAAGGAAAATGATCTGAGGCTTCCAGAGGAGGATAAGGACGATTGGGCCAGAGGAAAGTGTGGGATGATGAGGAAATGCTGTCCCCAGACGGGTGCTGGGGAGTCCAGCTGGAGCTCGGTGGGTGGGCGCGGCTGAATCCCTGTACTGTCCAGAGACTGGGAGGAGGCGGGGCAGAGAGCTGGGGAGGAGGGGAAGACAGCGTGACTGTGTCTGATCTACAGTGACGAGTACCAATGTTAACTGTCACCTCTCATCTCCAAACTAAATCACACCTGGAATTGGAGCCACCGAGGAGCTGATAGAGTCAGCCTCGCCAAGGCGACAAGTCAATCAGCACGGAGATGCGCACTCGGAGACAGGCTCCACCAGGCCCGGCGCCTTCATTCATTCTGGGATTTACACTTGTCAAGCAGCCGCCTGGGGGTGGGCAGGAGGAGGGGTGCGCAGGAGGCTGGTCTCACTTCAGCTCCACTTAAAATGAGATGACTGGCGGCTTTCCCCCAGGGCCCTTGCAGGCCGGGTCCCCTTACTCTGGATGGGGAAGGATTGGCAGGCTCCGAGTCAGCCTTATGGGATGCGCAAACAGCCAGCTGCATCCAGCAGGCTTCCACATATTTGGCAACTACAGAGTTCAAAGAAAATTCTATCCAGGGCAACAGGTCATGTTGCTGGAAGGGAGCAGTGAGGTTTGGTGGGCAAAGATGGATGGATTTATATGGACCTCTTCAGAGCAAATTTTAGCTGTGGTGGAATGATAAGAAAAAAAAAAAAAGACTTCCTTCCATTTATTTTTTGTTTGTTGAACAAATGCTATCCAGTTGCACTCTATGGTGGGCCAGGGATTCTGCAGCACAGAGCTTCCACATCCTGAAAAGGAGGACTAACTGTGTTAAAGAGGCTGGGAGTGTAGCTTGGTTGGTAGAGTCCTTGCTTAGCATGCAGCCCTGGGTTCAGCTCCCAGCAGTTTTGAAGTTCAAGGTCACCCAGGACTACACAGTGAGACTCTACCTAAAAATAGTGTCAAAACATCTCAAGTTAGGGTCTACTACAGCCTTTGAGTTACTGAGTGAATCCAGAGCCAGCTCCCACCCCATGGCTGACTACACCAGCTATAATCCCTCACATTTATAAAAGAGAGGACTTCTCACCTACCTATAAACATAACTGATACCTGTCATACCAAGGAAAGTACCTAGACATGTAAATGCCAGGTAGAGAGAAAGCCATCAAGAACCCTTCCTCGATTTTTTTTTCATCATGAAAGCAGTAAAACTTCATCACAGAAAGTCTGGAGCAATGCAGAGAGAGAAAGTCACCTACATACAACATTAGAATTTTGATTGGCTCCCCTGTGGTCTTCTCTCTCTTGTCTAAAAAAAAAAAAA
>CABHPR010116796.1:0-16672 GCA_902168415.1 Peromyscus melanophrys
CGTGGGGCTTTCCCTAACCAGGCTGGGTCGTCCGCGAGCCTTTAAGACCCGCCCCCATCCTATGAATGACAGGCATTCCCCCCAACCCAGGGATCGCCCAATACACCCTTCTTTCGGGAAGAGATCTCAAGCCTCCCATCCGCTGATCTCTCATCCGGACGCACTGGAGTGCCTTACCTACGGGATGGTTCTAGATTTAACCCCTTGAGTGACAGATAGCCCCTTCCCAGTGGTCGCTAAATCTTCCTACTTTCCTAACTTGGCCACAGGCCTCGCACAGCACCTCTACTTAGGTACACAGCGCGAGTCTGACCCTAACCACATGGGGTCCCATAGGCACATCCTGCATCCCAATCCCTTGAGTAACAAGCAGCATTCTCCTTGTACCTAGGGAGTTGCCAAATTTTCCCTACTTCCCCAAAAGGACAGAGCACCCTACCTTAATCACATTGGCCCACGCCCTGGCCCCTTGAGTGACCCGCAGTACCCTCCTCATGTCTAGGAGACACCAGATCATCACTACTTGACTCCAGGCTGCCCATCAATTTGCAGAAGGAAACTTCCCCTAACCCAGTAGAGCCCTAAGGTAGTTCCATACACCTCCCCCATCCCTTAAGTGACAGGCAATGCCCTACCCACCGCTAAGGGTTGTCATATCCCCTCTACTTTAAGATCACTCTATCCTCCATCATCACAGATTGACCCCACCAACCCTTCTGTCCGCTGAGAACCACCCTTCCCATTTCTAAAACCCAAGAGTCGTCATGGTAATGCATCCTAGACCGCGTGGGGCACTACTGTCTTCCCATGGCAGCTCTAATCTTGGCTTCATCGGACGTAGCCAAGCCTTCAGGTGGTCCACCCAAGAGGGTCACTCTGAGAGCCCCTGCTCAGTGGCCCACCCTGCCCTTTTCAGGATGTACCTCCTTTCCTCACTCTACCCATGGGCTCTGCCCTCTGTCTGGCCACACCTGCCCAGGTCCAGTGCCCCCTACCTCCTTCTCTTCAAAGGACTGTCCTCAGGGTTGCCTGTCCCCGCTGTTTCCTGTCCTCCTCACCAGCACTGCTTACACTGTGCCCGCCGCCCGCCTTCTGAAGTCAGCCCACTCCTTTTCCTGCTCTAGGAGTTTGACCCCCAGCAGGAGAGAGACTTTTACAGGACTCTGTCCTTGCTGAAGAAGAAGGACCCCCGAATTTACCAGAAAGATGCTACCTTCTATCAGAGAACAGGTATGGAGGGGACTGCTTCTCTAAGTGCCTTAGTGTTGATGGATTGTTTCCCATCCTCAGTGAGGTGCCAGACACCAGAGTGGCAGTGTAGCCCATAATCCCAGCACTCGGGAGGCAGAGGCAGGCAGGTCTCTGTGAGTTCTAGGCCAGCCTGGTCTACAGAGTGAGTCCAGGACAGCCTGGTCTACACAGAGAAACCCTGTCTCAAAAACCAAAATAAAAAAGTGAGTGGATGGCTTGTGAGGAGTGACACATACAGGGTGACCTCTGGCATCCACACTCACTTTAAAAAAAACCCCGGGGCTGGAGAGATGGCTCAGTTAAGAGCATCTTAACCATCTTCCAGAGGGCCCGGGTTCAGTTCCCAGCACCCACATGGCAGCTCACAACTGTCTGTAACCCCAGTTACAGGGGACATAACACCCATGGCAAAACGCCAGTGCACATAAAAAAAAATTTTAAAAATTAAAAAAAGCCCTCTATGAATTTGTAAGTCTAAAATACCAGGTCAGAAATGCTTTTTTATTTTTTATTTTTGAGATAGTTTCTCATGTAGCCTAGTCTAGCCTCTAACTTACTATGTAGCCAAGAATGTGATTGAACTTGTGATCCTCCTGCCTCCCCCCTCCAGAATGCTGGGGTTCCAGGTGTATGCACATAACTGAAATTGGACAGGGGCTGGGGCTTGTGAGGCTGACACTACTAGTTTAGCTATATCTGCACCTAAACCCTTTGTTTGGTTGATTGGTTTCTTTCTTTTGTACATAGTGAGTTTTAGTCTAGCCTGGTCTACATTATACTCTCTCCCTGGAAAAATGCAGGGTAAAGATGGTTTGCTGTTTTACAATTGGAAGTGGCTGGTAGGGATTCAGAACTCGTGTCTGGTCCCAGTCCTGCCCGAGGGGAGAGGGAAGTTGGGAGCAGGAATGGGTATTTTTTCATTGGCCCACAGCTGAAACCTCATCTTCAGAGAGTGAGGAGGAGCCAGCAGCCTCCGGGAAGCGGAAGAAAGTACAGCCCATGTACCTGAAGGACTATGAGAGGAAGGTCATCTTAGAGAAAGAAGGGTAAGGAGGCCCTCGTCCCCCATCAGCCTCCAGCTTTCTAGGGACTGTGAAGGGGTTTCGGGGTTTTTGTTGGTGTTAGATTTTGTTGTTGGTGCTGGTTTTTTGTTTTGTTTGTTTTATTTTGTGATGGGGTTTCTCTGTATAGCCCTGGCTGTCCAAGAACTCACTCTGTAGACCAGGCTGGCATTGAACTCAGAGATCCATTTGTTTCTGCCTCCTGAGTTCTGGAATTAATGGTGTGTGCCACGGTACCTGGTCTTTTTAGCATTCTTTTGTTTTGTTTTGTTTTTCTCGAGACAGGGTTTCTCTGTGTAGCTTTGCGCCTTTCCTGGAACTCACTCTGTAGCCCAGACTGGCCTCGAACTCACAGAGATCCGCCTGGCTCTGCCTCCCAGTGTTGGGTTAAAGGCGTGCGCCACCACTGCCCGGCTACATTCTTAATTTTATTTATTTACTTAACAGTTTTAAAAAATATGCATTGGTGTTTTGCCTACATGTATGCCTGTGTGAGGGTGCCAGATTCCCTGGAATCGGAGCTGTAGACAGTTTGTGAGCTGCAGTGTGGGTACTGGGAATTGAACTAGATCCTCTGGAAGAGCAGCTGGTGCTCTTAACCTCTGAGCCATCTCTCCAACCCCCAATTCAACATTTTTTTTTAAATTAATTTATTTGTTATGTATACAGCATGCTGCCTGCATGTATGCCTGCAGGCCAGAAGAGGGCACCAGATCTCATTACAGATGGTTGTTAGCCACCATGTGGTTGCTGGGAACTGAACTCAGGACCTCTGGAAGAGCAGCCAGTGCTCTTAACCTCTGAGCCATCTCTCCAGCCCTAACTTTCTTAATCTATTTTCCACAGCACATGTAGAAGTTGGAGGATAAATTCTGGGACTCTATTGCCTCCTTCCACCATATGGGTCG
This sequence comes from Peromyscus melanophrys, assembly GCA_902168415.1. NCBI lineage: Eukaryota > Metazoa > Chordata > Mammalia > Rodentia > Cricetidae > Peromyscus > Peromyscus melanophrys. Next base: position 3,221 of record CABHPR010116796.1, read on the forward strand.
AGTAATCAAACCTCAGGTCTGCAGGTTTGGCACTAAGAGCCTTTACCTGACTGAACTGGGCAGTGGTGGCGCATGCCTTTAATTTTAGTACTCAAGAGGCAGAGGCAGGTGGATTTCTGTAGTTCAAGGCCAGCCTGGGCTACAGAGTGAGATCCAGGACAGCCACCAAAACTACACAGAGAAACCCTGTCTCAAAAAAACCAATAGATAGATAGATGGATGGATGGATGGATAGATAGTTAGATAATAGAAATAAAAGCCTATACCTGCTGAGCCATCTTGCCACTGTTTGTAAACAGTAACTGTTTATTACTGTTGTAAGGAGAGCAGTGGGTAGGCACATGTGCTCATGCCACAGCAGGTGTCTGGAGGTCAGAGGACAGCTCTGGTATCCATTCTCTCCTACCCAGGTCTTGAATTCAGGTCCTCTGGCTTGTACAGGATGTGCCTCTCTGGGCAGAGCCATCTTGCTGGCCCATTCTTTAGGGTTTTACAGGTAGAAAGCCCAACATCTCCAGGTATGATGACATCAGCCTATAATCCCAAGGTGTGGGAGGCAGAGGCAGGCTGATCTCTGTTAGTTTGACTAACTAGACCAGCCAGGGCTACATAGTGAGACCCTGTCTGCAAAAAGAGAGAGAGGGAGAGAGAAAGAGAGAGAGAGAAGAGGAAGAACCCAAACCTACACAGTTCAGGGAAGCCTTTGGAGCAGAGCCTCAGTGATCCAACCCACAGTCATAGGCCCCTCCCACCAGGAGCTCATAGCAGCTCCCCACCCCATGGGGATGGAGACAGGAGGGCCACAGAGAATATATGTGTGTAGATCTCTGTGCTGATAAACCCATTGCAATTGGAAATCACTGAAGATTGAGGCCAAACATGGAGATGCTCAGCTCTAATCTCAGAACTCAAGAGGTAAAGTAGGAAGATGGAAGGGACTGGAGAGCTAGCTCAGTGGTTAAGAGCACTGACTTCTCTTCCAGAGGATCCAGGTTCAGTTCCCAGCACCCACATGGCAGCTCACAAGTGTCTCTAACTGCAGTTCCAGGGGATCCGACATCCTCACACAGACATACATGCAAGGAAAACACCAATGCACATAGAATAAAAGTAAAGTAAAAAATAAATAAAACTTAGAGCTGGGCCATGGTGGCGCACGCCTTTAATCCCAGCACTCAGGAGACAGAGTCAGGCAGATCTCTGAATTAGAGGCTAGCCTGGTCTACAGAGCCAGTTCTAGGACAGCCAGGGCTACAAAGAGAAACCCTTTCTGGAAGAGCACATACTTATAAGAGGGGAGTCTTGCTGTTCTTCCAGAGGACATGGGTTCAATTCCCAGTACCTACATCAGGCGGCTACCACCTGCCTGTAATTCCAACTCCAAGAGTTCCAACCTCTTTTCTGGCCTGTATAGACATCCACACACATGTGGCATATAAACACATGCACAGACACACACAAATAAGCAATAGTAAACATACAAGGGTCGGGGAATAGACCTCAGCGGACTGCTTGTCTGCCATGTGGAAAGCTATTGGTTTGCTCCTCAACACTGTGGAAACAAAAAGGAAGGAAAACATTGTGAAGTAAAAATGTATTTAAAGAGTTCTAGCCAGTCTCAGGAGCACATACTTATAAGAGACAGGAGCAGGAGAGTTGTCCTAAGTTTGAAGTCAGACTAGTTCAGGTAGAACTGCATGCTGGCAGGGGCTGGGGTAGACTAAATAGCTCAGTGGGTAAGAACACTTAGTGTTAAAGTTAGAGGACTTGGTTCAAATCCCTGGCACCCATGTTAAATGCTGGGCATGGCCAAGCATGTACCTGTTACCCCGCTTTGAGGGGCAGAGACGGTGGATTGCAGGAGCTTGGTGGAGCCAGCCTAGCTCTAACAGTGAGCAGTGAGAGTGACTGTCTCCAAATAACGGGGGAGGGGCTGGGCATGGTGGCGCACTCTCCAGTCACAGTGCTCTGGAAGCAGAGGCAGGTGATCTCTAGTCCTAGGCTACCTCGGTCTACATAGTGAGTTCTAGGCCCGTCAAGGCTACATATGCCCTCTATGGCTCTCTATTTTTTTCTATTGTTTTTGACACCTCTGACCTCTGCAGCCATGTACATGCATCACACAGACAGACACACACATTATATACATTCACATATAAAAGATTTCTTTGGGAAAAGTAAATACTAAATAGACATTAATGCCCAATAAAGCCATTGTAAAGTCAAGACATTTTGGGTCGAGCTACTGTGCACCGTCACTGTTCTAAGGTCTCCTGTTCTCTACAGCAAATACGTGGACGAGGACGACTCTGACGGGGAGACTTCTGACCCCAGGCTCAAGGTAGGTGGAACAGGCTGGCTGGGGGCACGAGGGCCCATAGCTGGCCGAGGCCACATCAGTTCCTCCTCTGTAGGCAACAGCAACCAGGAGTTACGTAGAAGAACAAAAACAGCTGAAGGAAAGGTGAGCTTGGGTTGGGGTTGGTGGCTGCAGGGCCCGGACCTAAAGTGGGGACAGAGCAGCTGCGGTGCCATCAGCACAATGCTGTTGTCCCTGAGCGTCTCAGAGCTCAGGCTGACGTCTCTTCCGTGGCGTGTGCAGCTTCCGAGCTTTCGTGGAGGACAGCAGTGGCGAGGACAGTGCTGGGGAAGGTGCCTCTGGGTTGCTGCGGAAGCATACTAAGAGTGGGGAAGAAAAGGTTAGTGCCTGGGACCTGCTGGGATGCCTGACGGGGCAGCTGGATTCCCGGGAACTCACCGCTGGCCTTCCGCAGGCCCGGGAGGAAGTGGACTACCTTGAGTGGCTGAAGGGGCAGAAGGAGATTGACGGCTCCGAGTCCTTGAAAGAACTGGTAAGTCCTCAGATGCAGTCCCCAGGGCCGAACAGCCTCTTATAACTTTGTCTCACCTTCCACTTCCAGATACCCCAGGACACTAGAGGGACTGGAGTGTGGCTCAGTGGTAGATGCCCTGCCCAGAGTCCCCAGTGAGGGGTTGGGGGTGTGGCTCAGTGGTAGAGCATCTTTCCAGAACCCTCCAGTGAGCAGCTGGTCATGGCTTAGGGGTAGTGCCCACCTAGCATGCACAAGGCCTTGGTGCCAGCCCCAGCACCAAAAACAAAGGCACATTCTTTAAGGATAAACATGAACAATTTCTGGGCTTCAGTTTCTCAGTGAATAAAACGAGGCTAATACAGGCCAGGTGTGGTTGCCCACATCTGTAATCTCAGTGTCGAGAGGCTAAGACAGGATTGCAGTCAGTGCAAAATCAGCCTGGGCTACAGGAAAGGAAAAGGGGGCCTGTGCTAGGACAGCTGTGGGGTTTCAGTTCCTGAGGTCCATCCCAGGCTACCTCCATGTCCATCCCAGGACCTCCATGTCCATCCCAGGACCTCCATGTCCCTCCAGGGACTGAGCTGGTGCCGCCCTCTCTCTCCGTAGACACACCTCAAGGAATACTGGAACAGCCCAGGACTGGATGAGGGGGAGCAATTCCTGAGGGATTATATTCTCAACAAACGATACGAAGAGGAGGAAGGAGAAGAGGAGGAGGAGGAGGAGGAGGAGGAGGAGGAGGAGGGGTGAGCAGCCATCTTCTCTTCCCAGGGTGTGCCTCAGTTATTTTCCAGCATCCAGGCCAGGCAACAGTGGGCACTATGAGCTTGGGGTTTTCAAGAGAAGGTTTCTTTTTGTAGCCCTGGCTGTCCTGGAACTAGCTCTGTAGCCCAGACTGGCCTCGAACTCACAGAAATCCACCTGCCTCTGCCTCCCAAGTGCTGGGATTAATGGCGTGTGCCACCACCGCCTGGCTTTTTCTTTTTTTATTACTATTATTTCTGATTTCTTCATTACATTTATGTATTTGCAGGGTGGGGCAGCACACCTGTGGGAGTCAGTTCCCTCCACCATGTGGACCCAGCAGATTGAGCTTAGACTCTGAGGCTTGTCAGCAAGCACCTGCTGAGTCATCTCACCATCCCCTGCTGCAGAGTCTTGTGGGGATAAAATGAGTTCATGTCTGACCGGGTTCTTCAGTGTCCCTGAGCCTTGTTCCATCATATCCTTCAGGGTTCCGGGCCCCCCAGTCCAGCTGGCAGTGGACGACTCCTCGGATGAAGGGGAACTGTTCTTGAGGAAGCAGGAAGACTTTGAACACAAGTACAATTTCCGCTTTGAGGAGCCTGACTCAGCCTCAGTGTGTGCCCAGGCCTGGGTCAGGGAGGACATGGCTGCCCTGGGTCCGGCCCTTCACCCCATATCATCTCTGAGGTCCCTCTGGTCTCCTCCCCTGCCCACAGGTCAAGACATACCCACGTAGCATTGCTTCGTCTGTGCGCCGCAAGGATGAGCGCAGGAAGGAGAAGAGGGAAGAGACTAGGGAGCGGAAGAAGAGGGTGAGTGTGGCTAGGTGTGGCAGTGCATGCCAGCGATCCCCAGCCCTCTAGAGCCAAGGCACAGACATTGAAAATTTCAGGCCTGCCCGAGGTAGGTAGAGCATTCAAGGCCAAGCTGAGGAACATAGTTAATTACACCATCTCCACAGAAGATAGTAAGAAGAAGCTTGTGGCATACACCTTTAATCCCAACACTCAGGAGGCAGAGGTACGAGAATCTCTGAGTTCTAGACCAGGCTGGGCTACAAGGACCCTGTGTGGAAAAAAATAACAATACAATAAATAGTAAAACTAAGCTGGCGTGGTGGTATGCACCTGTATTGCCAGTACTGGGAGGCAGAGGCGGGTCACCACAACCTCAGGGTCCCTGGTCTACAGACAGAGTTCTATGCCATCTTGAGCTATATAGTGAGACCCTGTCTCATAAATGAACAAAACACAGACTGCACTCGGTGTCTCGAGCACTTGCCTGTGTACCAAGCACAGTTTTCATCCAAGCACTGAAGGGATCCCTGAAGGAACCGGGTACAGCAGACCGTGCCTGTATTCTCCGAGTTCAGGACGTGGAGGCGGCAGGATCCCTAGTTCAGTGTTAGCCTGAGCTACCTGAGACCGTCTCAGAACAGAAAACTGCTTGTGTTGGGAGGCCCTGTTTGCGGGGCTCTACCTCAGGAATGCTGAGCCTCTTTCACCCACAGGAGAAGGCCAGGAAGCAGGAGGAGCTGAAACAGTTAAAGAACCTAAAGAGGAAGGAGATTCTGGCCAAGCTGGAGAAGCTGCGGCAGGTCACTGGCAACGAGACACTGGGCCTTGAGGAGCAGGACCTGGAGGATGACTTTGACCCTGCCCAGCATGACCGGCTCATGCAGGTATGACTGCTCGGGAACTCGTCTGTGGGACCAGAGGTCACCTCCTGGCTACGTGGCCTCAGAAATTACTTGACCTCTCTGAACCTTTCCCCTGCCTGCATTGTAAGGTTTATTAGAGCATTGCCGTGGGCCAAGGGAAGGATGGATGGGAGGAATTGGCCTGAAAGGATAGAAGGGTCCGTGCTCAGGAGCTGTGGGTTGTATACAGAGCTCCTGCCCTGGGATAGGAGGATCATGAATTCAAGGCCTGCCTGGGGTACATATTGGGCTGGAGATCAGCACTTGGCTACATAATAATATCTGGAGTGGGGAGGCATGTGAAGGGCTGGGGCGCGGTTCAGTGGTAGAGCCCCTGCCTACAATCCCCCAGCGAGGGGCTGGGGTGTGACTCAGTGCTAGAACCCTGCCTACAATCCCCAGTGAGGGGCTGGGGTGTGACTCAGTGGTAGAACCCTGCCTAGAATCCCCAGTGAGGGGCTAGGGTGTGACTCAGTGGTAGAACCCTGCCTACAATCCCCAGTGAGGGACTGGGGCGTGGCTCAGTGGTAGAGCCCCTGCTTAGTTTTGGGTTCCAGCCCCAGTGCCACAAAAATGAGGGGTGAAAAACCCCACAAAGCTAATGAATAACCCAGAGTAGCACACAGCACAGTTGAGTCTTGTTTTCTTAACGACTCTGGGGCTGGGAGGTTGTAACTCAGTCACAGCCTGTTTGCCATCAGCAGGGGGTCCAGACAGATAACACTAGATACAGTTCTGTAAGCCTGGCTTTGTCATGCAAGGAGGGTAGGAGTTCAGGCCGAGTCATGGACATGCATCAGGATATCTTGATTTCCTTTGGTTTTCTGAGAAAGACTCACCACACATCCAGGCTGGCCTCCATCTTACCACCTCTTGCCTCTGCTTCTCAGGTACTGGGTTACAGGTGTGTGCTACCATACCTGGCTTGAATCTTGAATTTATCTATTTGCTGTAAATTTTATTTAACATTTACATGTTGGGAGTGTCACATGTTCCATGGCATTTATGTGGCGGATATCTTGGTGGCACTGGTTCTCTGGCTACCGTATGGGTTCCAGGGATCACACTAAAGTGCTTCTATCCACCGAGCTATCTCATAGTCCTTGAGTGTGTTTTTGTTGTGGTGTATTTTTGGTGACGTAGGGATAGGACCATAGAACCTCTGCAAATGCACTATGACTAGCCTAGCCCTTCAGCTCATCTTCTGAGCCACTAACCTTTGTTGTATTGGGAGAACATAGCATCATGCTTTGGAAACAGGTACTGAGAGATCTGTAAGAAAAGGCCTGGAGCCAAGTGGTGGTGACATATGCCTTTAATCCCAGCACTCAGGAGGCAGAGACAGGCGGATCTCTGTGAGTTCGAGGCCCTACAGAGAGTTCTACAGAGAGTTCCAGGATAAACTCCAAAGCTACACGGAGAAACCATGTCTCAAAACCAAAACAAAAACAAAAACAAAAAAAAAAAACAGAAAAGGTTCGGCACTGTGACATGCCCCAAAGAGGCCACTAGCCAAGCCTAGGAAGTTGTGGAAGGAGGCCGAAGGGGCATTGGTAGGCTTTGTAAAAACAAAGGGGGAGCACTGTGGAGATGTCTGCTTTCTTATTATTTTAGGGGCTTCTCAGTTCCTAGCTTTGGTTTCTCAATAGAGGGGAGCCAGTTGCTGTTGCTCATGATGGCTGTAAGAATCACCGTGAGAAGCTGCTCAGGGTTGCGCATATAGAAAGTGTTTAATAAATGCAGATAGGCTTAGAGAGACGGCTCAGGGGTTAAGAGCACTGACTGGTCTTCCAGAGGACCAAGGTTCAATTCCCAGCACCCACATGGCAGCTCACAACTGTCTGTAACTCAGGGGATCTGATTCTTTTGGCCTCCATGAGCACCAGGATTGCATGTGGCATAGACATCCTGGCAGGCAGAACACCCACACATACACAGAGTACAAGTAAAGGCTGAAATGCTTTCCTTTGCCATGCCCCAGTGGATATCAGAGTTTCTCCAGCCCCAGCCTCTTTGTCATCGAGAGCCTACACTATTCCTGACATGTCCCTGTAGACTCAGGGATCAGGGAAGTGATGGAGATACGTGGCCTTCACCTCCCTGAATCCTAATTGCAGCTGTGGCTCCAGATGTGGATTATAGTGTTAGGGATGGTGCCAGGGCCTTGTACATGCTGGGATGGCACCCTACCATCTGAGTTCCAGCCTCATTCTGTAGCCTAGGCTAGCCTGCTACTCATTCATGATCTGGGCTCAGCCTCGATAGTGCTAAGTATAGGTGTGTACCATATCTAGTGGAGTAGGATCTTGGAGGAAACTTCCTCTCAGCCTATCACAAATGATGACAGCTCAGTTGAGTCCTGACTAGTGATTAGGTCATGGGGCACAGATGATGGCAGGGTCTAAATCCTGCAGAGCTGGAACACAGTGTAGTTGTATGAAATGCAACCTAGACAACAGGTGGTGATGTGGAGGATCCCAACACACAGGAGACCCTTTCAAGGAGCTATGTCTTGGAAGGCTCAGGAGCCACATAAAGTTGGGCGTGTTCAGAGGCAGAAGGATCACCAGCCTGGGCTAAAAGACTGTCTCATTAAAAGCAAAACACTGCCATTCATACACCTGTAATCCCTGCACTCAGGTGGTGGGGGCAAGTGGATCATAGTGTCAAGGCTAGTCTCTACTACCTAGTGAGTTTGAGGCCAGCCTGGCCTACATGAAACCCTTTCTCATAACACTAAACAGTAGGCTGGTGAGGCATGCTGGCGTTGGCATGGGGAAGCTGAGTTCCTGTAAGCATGCAGGTGCTGCTGTCCTTAGGCCTGGCCTTCCCTTGCAGAAATGCTTTGGAGATGCCTTCTATGGTACTGCGGAGGAAGAGAAGCCACAGTTTGAGGAAGAGGAAGGGCTTGAAGGTGGGTGTCCTTAGAAAGCAGGGGGATCAGGGCTCAGCTGCTGTGTAGCCTACGTGCAGTCCTCAGTTTGTCCTCTGTGGAAGTAGATGACTGGAACTGGGACACATGGGGTGGACCTGAACAAGATGGAGCCTGGAGCCAGCAGGAGCTGCACTGTGAGGACCCTGACTTTAACGTGAGTGTCACTGGGCTGAGCTCCAAGTAGGGTGCAGTTGGCAGAGCAGAAGCTTTCCATGAACAAAGCCCTGTCTGAGAGGCAGAGCTCAAGGCTTGGCTGAGTAGCATGTTTGAGGCCAGCATGGGTTGTGAGAACAATGAGTGTCCCTGGTAGGGGTCTGGAGCCTCCCAGAGGGCATTTAGAACTGGCCTGATCTAACCAGCGCTTCCTGATAGATGGACGCTGACTATGACCCCAGCCAACCTCGGAAGAAGCTTCGTGAGGCCCCCTCCTCAGGCAAGAAGAAGCGCAAGTCTCCCTTTGCAGCTGCAGTGGGGCAGCAGAAGCCCACGTTTGACCCTGGTGAGACACAAAGCATGATGGGTAGTGTGGGAGCATGGCTCACAGGGCCTTGAACACTCAATACCTTGGCTGTGTATTGTCCCATGTGCAGGGGACAAGACCTTCGAGGAATACCTGGACGAGTACTACCGGCTGGACTATGAGGACATCATCGACGACCTGCCCTGTCGCTTCAAGTACCGTACTGTGGTGCCCTGCGACTTTGGGCTCAGCACTGAGGAGGTTAGGACCAGGGCAGACAGGAACAGTAGAGGATTCCAGAGAATGGAAGGAGGTGAACATTCTCTGTGGAGAGGCAAGGTCTGAACTTGAACCAGGAGGAGCTGAATCAGTGCTGATGTAGGCCCGCACTAGAGCAGCTGAGGTGGGTAGGGCACTACTGTGAACTACAAGCTGGCCTGGCCTGTACAGACTTTCAAAAATAGAGCCAGCATGGTGGAACAAGCAGGAGAACCAGGAAGTCCAAGCCCGCTTGGGCTACACAAGACCGTCTCAAAAGCAGGGAAAACAGTGAGCTCAGCTGACATCCCCGCTGGGGGAGGGAGGCTCAGGAGGCATACCCCAGGGCCCCACGGTAGACACCTCCTTCCCACACAGATCCTCGCAGCTGATGACAAGGAGCTGAACCGCTGGTGTTCCCTGAAGAAGACCTGCATGTACAGGTGACAGCGGGGTGGGGGTGGGGGACCTGCATGTACTGGTGACAGCAGGGTGGGGGTGGGGGGCCCAGTTCGGACAGTTTCTGGAACACCTCTGACACACAGGTCGGAGCAGGAAGAGATGCAGGAGAAGCGGGTGTACAGCCAGAAGGCCCAGAACTTGTGGAAGAAGAGGCAGATCTTCAAGTCTCTATGCCGGGAAGAGTAAGCACTGGGCCCTGGGGAGGATGGCAGCAGCCCGGCCAGCTGACACCCAGCCATGCCATCTTGAATTAGACCCTCTCAGTGGGGTGACTTTATGGTTCAGACTGAGTGCATGCATGACACTCAGAGTAAGGATCAGAGGACTTGGACACACACCTGTAATCCCAGCACTAGGGAGGCAGAGGCAGGGTTTGAGTTGGATAAATTTGAAGGCACCCCGAGTCCACAGCAACAGCCTGTCATTATGGAGTAAAGACTGTGTACCAGACGCTCCCTATGTAGACCAGGATGGTGTCAAACTCGGAGATCTCCCTCTGCCTCGAAAGTGCTGGGATTGAAGGTGCACACCACACCTGGTGAGGTGATTTAGCATGATGGAAGTCCTGAGTTTCATCCAAAGCCTGAACACAATAAATTCTTAGAAGCACCTCACAGGCTTGTTAGCTGTTACAAGGATGATTGCCATTCCTTCCCCAACTCAGGTGAGACAGATAACCTTTTTTTTTTTTTTTTTTTGGTTTTTCGAGACTGGGTTTCTCTGTGTAGCTTTGGATCCTTTCCTGGAACTCACTCTGTAGACCAGGCTGGCCTCGAACTCACAGAGATCCACCTGCCTCTGCCTCCCAAGTGCTGGGATTAAAGGCGTGCGCCACCCCCGCCCACAGACAAATAACTCTTTACTGCACTGAAGTTACAAGGAGCTGCTTGACATAAAGGGCCTCGACTGGTCCGGCTACTTTGTGGCTGACATATTCATGACAGTTTTCTCAGGAAGCTGAGGCCATCTGGGTTCCATAACGAGACTCTATCTTAACAAAACAGGCTGGGGCTGGGCAGGGTGCTTACCTGACACATACAAATCCCTGGTTTCTATCTCAGCACTGTATAAACCAGATGGATCTGAGTTCAAGGTCAGTGTGGTCTACACTGAGCTTAGGGACAGCCAGAGCTATATTAGTGAGACCCTCTCAACACCTCACTCCCCTAAAAAAGGCAGGATCAGAAGTTAAAGGGTAGTTGGGTGGTGGTGGTGGTGCAGGCCTTTAATCCCAGCACTTGGAAGACAGAGGCAGGCAGATCTCTGAGTTCGAGGCCAGCCTGGTCTACAGAGTGAGATCCAGGACAGGCTCCAAAACTACACAGAGAAACCCTGTCTCAAAAAAACAAGCAAACAAAAAAGTTAAAGGGCATCCTTGGGTACACAGAGTTTGAGGGTAGCCTGGGCTACACAATACCCTCCTCAAACAAAAAAAAGAACGAAAGAAAAATGGGGGATCACTGCCTGTTCTGAACAGCAAGCTGACCTGAACTTTGACTTTTTCTCTTGTAGGATGGAAATGCCCACAGAAGCCACAGGGAAGTCCCAGGGCAAGGCCAGCCCACAGGCACAGCTGTCCATGGCTAATGGGTCTCAGACTTTGGCCTCTTCCCACAAGCTCCAAGTAGCCAAGGAAGAAGAGTTCACAGACACACCCTGCCCAGAGAAGCCGGCTTCCCAGAGGCAGAAGAACAAGAAGGCCAGGCTGTTGGGTCCCACGGTGACACTTGGAGGTCACAAGTTCAGCCGACAGAGACTGCAGGCCTTTGGTCTCAACCCAAAAAGGCTGCATTTCCGCCAGCTGGGCCGCCAGAGGAGGAAACAGCAGAGCCACCCCTGAGGGCCAAGGGAGCAGGCTACCTCTACAACCAAGCTGTTGACTGGATATCTCCTCCAGCCTGTGTAATCTGCCTGTAGGCAAGGGTGCTGGCTGTCTCTTCTCAGTGTGGAAACAGGCTGTCAGAACTGTGTATAAAACAGCCTGAAAAGTCAAGCAACCCCAATGTGTTCAAGTCTGCGTCTTTATCAGCCTCCACCCAGCAGCCAGTCGGTTCTCCCAGGACAGGGGCTTTGGGACCTTGGGACCAGTGAGTACAGTGATCCAGTGCAGGCTACAGAACTTGAATCAGGCCCTGAGTGAGTGCCCTGGAGCCCACTCTCCATCCCTGGCTCCTGAGGGGGCATGGGGGCAGCTAAAGGGCACAGCCCCAAGCTGGGGGCCTAGACAGATGTCAGCTGTGTTGGGGAGGATGGGGGACATGAGGACAGGGGATCCAGCACTGCCATCGGAGTTCTAGATCCCATACCTGACATGACATAAATAAAAAAATAAATAGTCTGGCATCTTTCCCCATCCCTTCCCACTATAAAAACACAAAGTCCTCGGAGCTGGGCCGTTTGGCCTTCAGGAGGCGTCCTGTGCAAGGCAGCCGCAGTGTGGGCTGGGAGAGCTGGGTGCAGAGGGCATCCAGGCTGTGGTCCTGAGCGTGGCCCTCAGCCACAGTAAACATGGGGTATCGCTCTGTGGCTGAGGAGGAGCTGAGGATCTGCAGATGGATGAAGGAGAGTGGTTTCAGTTCAAGGTCTTCCAGAACCAGCTGAGCAGTTGGACAATGCACAACTAATTGCCCAGCCTGTGAACAGCTGCCTTGGAACTTGTGATGAGCTCCTAGGTACCCCACCCCCCGGAAGTGGCCCAAGCCTTTTCAGGCGCCCTTCACTTTGCTCTCATCTGTCCCCTGCCATTGTCAAGCATGGTGCACTGTGTTACTGTCCTACGACTGGGTGTGGGACCCAGTGTCTGTCTAGCACATGGTAGGCAAGGGCTCTACCACTAAGACATACAAGCCCACCTACCACCCCGCCCCCCAGTGATTATAGCTCACCCTCATCAGCTCCGAGCAGAGAGTCTCAAACTCCTTCCTGTTCCCAGCGTAGAACCCTACAGTACAGCTGGGGTCCATCTTGGCAAAGGCCATCTTGCGGGGCGAGGTGCAGTGAAAGGACTGGGCAGATAAGAGAGGTTTGAGGTACCCCAATTTTGTGCCTGTGCCTGCAGCTCCCACCCAAAGCCACCAGCTCACCTCAAGGGGAAAGTCAGCCTGGCTGACATCCACTGTGGGCTGGCAGTAGTGGGGATCCAAGTAGAGCAGGAAGTCATCTGTGGGGGGTTGGGGCAGGGGCAAGTGTAAACTGGGGTGGGGAAGAGGAAGGCGGAGGGCTGTGACCCAGGAAAGGGGCTGTGGCTTACCCTGGTAGCCAATGAAGTACAGTGAATGCCGGGGTTTGCCCCCCATGATGCCTAGGCAGAGTTCTGACCGAAGGAGCTCCTGTGGAGAGGAGAAAGCTGGCATCAGAGAGGCTCAACAAACAGCAGGTCTGAGAGTCTGAAGCCAGGGGACCAACTGAGCAGCCATCCGGCTGACCAACCCAGCCTGACAGCACTGAAATTCTAGAGCAAACCTGCTGTCAGATGGGAAGACTATGGACATGGCTGCATACCTTCTTAAGAGATTTTATGGTTTTGTTTTTCTGAGAGGGTCTCGTTATGTAGTCCTCTCTATCCTGGAACGCACTGTGTAGACCAGGCTGGTCTCAAACTCTGATATCTACCTGCCTCTGCCTCCCGAGTGCTGGAATTAAAGGATGAAACTGTGTTTGTGTATCTGTGTGTGAGTGTGTGCACCTGAGTGCAGTGTGTGAAAGAGGGTGTCAGGTCCCTGGTGTTTTATAGGCAGCTGTGAGCAGCTCATGTGTGCTATGAATCAAACCCTGGTCCTTTCCAAGAGCAGTGTTCCCTCCTAACCACTGAACCACCTCTAACCCTGTGGTTCTCAACCTCCCTAATGCTGCGGCCCTTTAATACAGTTCCTCATGTTGTTCCCTCAACCACAGAATTATCTTCATTGCTGCTTCATCACTGTAACTTTGCTATTGTTATGCATTGTTAGGTAAATATCTGGGACTTCTGATGGTCTTAGGCCACTCCTGTGACAACCCCAAGGGGTCAAGACCCACAAGTTGAGAACCACTGCTCTTAACCACTTTTTTTTTTTTT